>CM026291.1:14601685-14674791 GCA_014851415.1 Cnaphalocrocis medinalis | reverse complement strand
AGACAGAGCGAATTGGTGAGTTCGTAACAGGAAACGTCCCAGGTTTTGAAATTGATAGCTACTGGTGGAAGTGGACTGTATGATTAAGTAGGTTTGGTGGTGGAAACACAGTTTAAAATAGCAAATAAAATATAATCAGGCGATAGGTAGAAAAACAGAACAGAAGATAACGACAGTGACAAGATGACAGCCATAGAAAAACACCATCTTCTATCTTCTATACTATTAATAAAGAGGCAACGCCTCGGCCTATGACTGACTGACTGACTGACTGATCTATCAACGCACAGCCAAAACTACTGGACCTAAAATCATGAAATTTGAAACATAGGTAGTTCTTACTATGTAGGCGCGCACTAAGGGGTTTTGCGAAATTCACCCCCTAAAGGGGTGAAACGGGGGGTTTACGTTAGTATGAAAGTCTTTCAATTTTGATGTTAGAGATTTGAAAATTTGGATTATGGTTGTTTATCAAAAATAAAAATTGACCTGTTTTAGTTTTTTTTTAATTTAAGCCATAAAGGGGTGAAATGGGGGTTAAAACAATGTATGGGAGATTTATTATTTTTAAAGCTAGAGTCTTGAAAATTGGTATTTGGGTTTTCCATACAAATTAAATGAAAGTAATTTCAGCATTTTTTTTCTTCAGCTTACAAAGGGGTGAAAGGGGGTTAAAACGTCGTATGGAAAATTCGTCATTTTTAAAGCTAGAGCTTTGAAAATTGGTATTTGGGCTTTGCATGCAAATGTAAAGAAATTGAATTCGGCATTTTTTTTCTTCAACCTAAAAAGGGGAGAAAGGGGGATAAAACGCCGTATTGTCAATTTTAAAGCTAGATTCTTGAAACTTGGTATTTGGGCTTTGCATACTTACAAATGTAATGAAAGTGAATTCGTTATTTTTTTCTTCAACCTAAAAAGGGGGGAAAGGGGGTTGAAACGAAGAATTGTCATTTTTTAAATCGAATCTTTTTGAGATTCTAGTCATTCAATTAAACGTCGCTATTCTATAAACGCGCTAGTCATCCAATCAAATAGCTGTTTCAACCAGATGACTGCGACATAATATATAAGAAATGTCCACAATAGTTATGTCAGTTGTTGTAGCCCTCCCGTGCCTAATACTATGTACCTCGCTATTATCTAAGTTTTCATATAAGTGTTACTGTGGTGTGGTGTCATTCAAATCCTCCTCCTCCTCATCACCATCGTCCTCATCATCCATCCCTCAGTTCATACTTTTTTTTTATAAATAAATAAATAAAGAACCGTGGGAGAGCCACGCTTCGGCATGAATGGGCCGGCTCGACCGGAGTGATACCACTGCCTCACAGAAAACCGGCGTGAAGCAGCCCCTGTGCTGTGTTTCGCCGAGTGAGTGAGGGTACCGGAGGACCACCCGGGGAGGGAAAGGGATAAAAGGTTGGCAGCGCACTTGTAACTCCACTAATGTTGCAAGTGTCCATGAGCGGCGGCAATAATTAACTGTACAAAAAACTGGAACAAAAAAGCCATTCCTATTTTTTAAATTAGAGGACGTGTTAAGTTACCATCAGGTGATCCGCCTGCTCGTCTGCTACCTATAACATAAAAAAAAATAGAGACAACATCACATATATTGTCCTGGTCCCAAACTAAGGTTTTCCCTTGTGCTATGGAAACCAGAAACAACGAAGGTATCACAAACACCCAGACCCAACACAAATATCTGTTTCATCAACAAACATTTGTGTCGGGCGGGAATTTTCTCGTGGACCCACTAAGTGATAACCAACTCCGACCGACCGATTAGTAGATGTTGTAAACCTTTTTATGATTTGTTTGTATATATTCATGACGGCGAGCGATGCTTCCGAAATATCATTTTTTCAAAGGTACCTGTCCTAGGCCCTTATTTCCAGTTGTTATTTTTCCAGTCCAGTTGTTCCCTTGAGGTGTGAATGGAAATTAAATTTTTGTC
Source organism: Cnaphalocrocis medinalis (assembly GCA_014851415.1). NCBI lineage: Eukaryota > Metazoa > Arthropoda > Insecta > Lepidoptera > Crambidae > Cnaphalocrocis > Cnaphalocrocis medinalis. Next base: position 14,672,831 of record CM026291.1, on the reverse strand, counting down.
GTGGTACCCTTAGCCGTAAAATCCAACCATTATTGTACAATGTACGTACATGTGTGCAAGAGGACTAGCTTTTCTTGAATTTGGATAAAAAAATAAAACAATTATGTATATGTATTTTCTCGTAGCGTACTGTTTTGTCTATAAGTACCAGGCTAACATAAAGTACTAAGAGGTGGTTATATAAGACACTGATATTTTTTGTTTTAGCAGAGATACGAATTACGATTATTAGTACATCCTATAAATTTATGATTTCCTGGTACTGACAACATTTCCTGGGATAGATCTCTTTGGTTGTATGTAATATTTATAATTATAAGTCACTAGCGGCCGCCCGCGACTTCGTCCGCGTGGAAAAGTAACTTTTTACCCCCCTTTTAACCCCCTTACAACCCCCTTTTCGCAATAAAAAGTAGCCTATGTTCTTTCTCAGGGTCTAGATCATCTGTATACCAAATTTCATTTAAATCCGTTCAGTAGTTTTGGCGTGAAAGAGTAACAGACAGACAGACAGACAGACAGACAGACAGACAGACAGACAGACAGACAGAGTTACTTTCGCATTTATAATATTAGTTAGGATTGATATAGACAATGACATTCCACCTACAATGGACTTCGCATCTGCGCCTTGTGAACGGAACTTGAAAATTATGCCTAGGCATACTTTTGATTAGTCGTGTGTCAATGATAACTATGGAGTTGCTCTTTTGTAAGTTTTTTTCACCCGAGCGAGATTATGGCAGGTCACTAACTAATTTACGAAAACTGTTTTTTTAGCTTTCCACTACCTACTTCCATGAGATTATGAGAGAGAAGTGGCGCAAGTAAGTTGTAATGGAAAGTTTTCAGGTTCCAGTTTTTCCCATTGATATCATTAAAATAAAATTATTACGCACAAAAAAAGTAATTTTATTTTCCCTGTAATTTTAAACCCTTTTATTTGATAATGGGAAATGCACAAAAAGTAACTAAGTATACTCTAAACTGGATTTCAAGACCAAAAAATCGATCTATTCCGATCCAATACCATCATCTAATACCAAATGGTATTTGTTTTTATACTTTTTATTTTCTATTCCGATCGGATACCCAGGGCCGTCTCTAGCTCATGTGGCGCCCGTGTGCAAACATTGCCCTAGCGCCCCCTAGCAAGCGCGCGGTCAAAACTTCGAAAACGATGTCCAGAAGAAGTACTTACCCAGTTCGTTAACATCATCACTGAAACCGCAGCCAAAGCATTCTCAAAAGTCCCAAAACTATAGTTGATCTACCAGATCATATAAATCTTTAATGGTCCAGTGCCGAAATATCAAGGACGAGGAGTTTCATACTACAAACACCGCGAACTCAACAAAAAGATCGATAAGAGCTAAAGCGGGACCAGCGCAAGAAGACGTCAAAGGAATCCAAAATATTATAGAAAACAACAAAGGATTTAAGGTTTTTCAAAGAACATCCGCGACTAACCTGCCTAATAAGCTGAGACAAACCACTCAACAACCTGCAACCGCGAATATCAATGATATGAGAGAGATTACGGAAGAATATTATGGTAATATTATACCGATCTAAACTCCCAAGCCATTGACTGGTGATCCTCGAGAGCAATGGGCCCCACTACGAACATACCGGAATTCAGCAGTTATGAGATACGTCAGGCTCTGAAAAGGCTCAAAAAGAACAAAGCCCCAGGAGAAGATGGTATAGCAGTAGAGTTGCTGAAGGCCGTAGCTCGGTGGTCATTAAAGAACGGAGACTGTAGTTCAATGAGGTGTATTTACTGGAGTAGTTCCCACGGAATGGACACGAAGCTTAGTAGTACTTTTTCATAAAAGGGGTGACAATACCCTGTTGAAAAAGTATCGCCCTATATCACTGCTAAGCCAAGTATACAAAGTCTTCTCTAGAGTGATCACAACAAGACTAAGCAGTAGGCTCGACCAATATCAACCCAGAGAACAAGCCGGTTTCCGCAAGGGGTTTGGAACAACCGTTAACACAGACAGAAGGCCCATGAATACAACAAACCATTATATCTGGCATAGGTTGATTAAGAGAATGCGTTCGACTCGGTTAGAACATTGGGCGGTTACTGCCTCGCTGAAAAGATGTCGAATAGACGAAACATCCACATCCTGAAAAATCTTTATAAGTCACCGTGATGGCCAACCAGCTGAGGGAAAATACGAATCCAATCCCGATCCAGAAAGGTGTCCGACAAGGGGATGTCATTTCGCCTAAACTCTTTAACCCTTAAACGCGCGGTGTGTTTTTTAAACAACATACTAAAAACCACAGGCAAAACTGACCTTCCTTTGATTTGTTATTAATTTGAGAACTAGTTGTCGTTTCTGACGAATTTTAATTATCTTTTTAAAGTTGGCACTATGCAATGTTTTTAGACATTGAAAAAAAGTTAATGTCAAATGTCACTTTGAAGAAAACTTTTTATATGGCGCGAACTAAGTTTTATAGCTGTGTTTGGACTTGGATAAATATCACGTAAGTTTACAAAATTTTTTATTTGCTTGATTATGTCCTCAACTGCATGTTTATGCTGTAAAACAGTATAAATCAAATGATGCTCCTATAAAACAAAACCATAAACTGGTATGTTGTAGGAAAACTACAATGCGCATTGCCTGCTAAATAAATGCTTGTTTGGTGAAGGGTTCTTCTTTTGCTTTTCAACATGCCGCGATTACTAGAGAGTGAAATTTATAAGTATTTAGAAAGTCTTGAAGATTCAGAAGATGGTTAGATGGGTCAGACTCAGAGGTAGAGGATGAAGGGGTCCATTATCAAACCGCTCGAGATGTTCTTCGAGACCTGGAAAATAGTGACGAAGGTGAGAATGTTCAGCCTGATGAAATAGATCCTGATCCTCCTCTCGTAACCGACGACCTGGATATGGCAAGACCCTCCTATTTTAGAAACCGAAGATGCAGCTGAGCACCCCAGAGTACATCACAAGGGAATTCGAGACGACAAAATAAATAGACCTCTGATCTGGCGAAAAACGGAACACTTGTAACTGTTGAAGACAGTCTTATTTTTAGGGGAGAAAATCAATACCTGAAGCATTGATGTCCTGTAACACGCCATATACTTTTCGATATCGAAAAAATAAGGTCCATTCTCCATTTTGGCCGACAATAGCTCAATGTTGCCTACAGATCATCGAAACTATGACGAGGTTGTTCAAATAAGACCTCTTGAAGAAACGCTCAACTGACAGTTTGGGGAAGGTTCCCTTAGACCAAAGGCTTTCTATAGATGAGCAGATGTGTGCCACCAAAATGAGCCATTACATAAAACAGTACATGCCCAATAAACCCCACAAGTGGGAGTTCAAATTATACCTCATTTGTAGTCTACAGGGGTATGCTCATAGATTCGAGGTTTATTCTGGAGGGGGCTCCAAAATAACATCTTACCTGGTGCGCCAGAATTGGGAGAGTCCGGCAATACAGTTGTCAGGTTAGCTAGAATGGTACCACGCAATGTGAATCATATTATATACTTCGACAAATTCTATACATCTGTGCCTCTGGTCACTTATTTAGCTAAGGAGGGAATTTGTGCCAAAAATGTCGTGTATCCCTATGTGATACGAAAAAAAGTAATTGTTTTTATAAATATCACAATGACCCATAAATATATACATTTCAAAAACAATATCCATTTCTTATTTTACCCATACTTGCAAAAGCTCAATCAATGCGCAATGTTGTTTGTAAACCACAGACATATTTTTCAAAAAAATATATAAATGAAAGTCTAGATTTTTTTATTATTTTCCTACGCAGTATAGCATGTCCTTTATCAGATATATTTTATTCAAACGTTTTAAAAAATCGTCCATTTAAGGGTTAACAGTGCGCTGGAAGATGTCTTTAAGACACTACTGGGACGGGAATCGACATCAACGGCATGTACCTTAATCACCTCCGATACGCGGACGATATAGTGATTCTGTCCGAATCGCCGTCAGAACTGCAGACAATGATGGAGCAGCTGTATCACGCGTCTCTCAAAGTAGGCCTAAAAATGAATATGGACAAGACCAAGGTTAAATTATACCAACTTCCATAGCATTAGAAGGCCACGAACTTGAGATAGTGAATGAATATGTGTACCTGGGACAACGGATAACGCTGGGAAAGAACCCATTCAAAACAGAGATCACCCGTCGGGTTCAATTGTCATGGGCGGCTTTCTGGGCAGTGTATTCAAATCAAAGACACTACCACAAAACCAATGTGTGCTGCCGACAATGACATATGCTTGCGAAACCTGGCCGCTCACCGCTACGCTGATACGTAGACTCAAAGTAGCACAGAGAGCCATGGAACGTATCATGCTCGGTATATCCTTACGGGACAAAGTGCGCAACACCATCATCCGGGAACGCACAAAAGTGGTAGATGTAGGGTACCGAGCCGCTAAACTAAAGTGGGCATGGGCAGGCCATGTATGCAGAAGGGGAGTTGGGAGGTGGAGCAAGGATGTTCTTGAATGAAGACCAAGAGACGGAAAGAGGAGTGTTGGCGGACAAACTGCCAGATGGTCCGACGACATCAAGGCTCAAGCTGGGGCAGCGTGGTCCAGGAAGACCCACAACAGAAGGAAGTGGAGGGAAATTGGAGAGGCATATGCTCTGCAGTGGGCAAATACATGCTGCTGAAGCAGAAGAAGTCAGTCAGCTTCGAAAGTCGCTTAACACTTTAGTACTATGTCAAAGTAACTGGCTAAAGCCTAGTTTTACCAAGGGATACGGACACAATATTACTTTGACATAGTACTAACGTGTTAAGCGACTTTCGATGCTGCAGCTCTAACAGCACATCAACTTACCATAAAGTACTGTCAAATTTTTCTATTGTTTGTAGTTTAAATTTGAAGTTTAGTTCGGTTTTGAATACCTGCCCTGCTCTTGATTGTTCTCTTGACTTGAAGTGCTCTTTTTTTTGGTCACGAAGAGGAAATGCCGCCTGCCCGATGTGCAATGGGCAGACGTCGGCGCCGGTGGTCGGCGCCGCCTTATGCACACCCGTCGGTTGGGAGACCGACGAGTAGTGTGGGGCTCTCCTTTGGGTTGGGTCTCTGCTAATCAGAGACCGTCCAGAGGCATACCCACTAAAACCTCTCCGACTTTTCCCGGCAGATCCAGGCACGGTGGCGGAATACGTGAAAGGGCGAACCACCTCCCAACTACGGGGCGTATACGCCCCCAGGGCCGCTCCCACGGCCTACCGAAAATCCCCCCGGATGGACGCCCACGCCGCTGGGTTGCGACGCAGCGCTACCAGCAGATCCCTGCAGGGCTCCCTCGCAGACCCGTACCCTGCTGTTTGCAGGACAGGGAAGGGAAAGAGAGCCCGCAGGCTTACCAGTAAGGCCCTGAAATCCCAGCCACACGAGCACCTCCGCTGGATGCGGAGGCAGGGGGAAGACAGGGAGGCAGGAAGCTGCCGCTTACCGCTGGATTGCGGGACTTGGCGCGATCTGCGCAAAAGTCCCCCACATGTAATGTGGGGGCAGCGCCCAGACGCGCCCCAAGTAAAGGGGGGAGAAAAAAAGTCTCCGTTAAGGACCCTAAGCAAACAGGGAGCGACCCACTTTCGTGGGAAGTCCCGTGGTCTTGCGGTTCGGAGACTCCACGTAAGGTAAAGTGGGGACTGACCCCGACCGGTGATATCGTGGTGATCCCCCGGATTTACACGTGGCGCGCCTTGCTTTGCTGTAATACCAGGCCTGTCCCACCCCGTGTAGTATCGAAACTGCAAGTACCATGCGGCGTTCCACCTCCGGAGGGGAAAATAGTAGAAAATCACGAACGAGCGGGACGCACGCGCGACAGATGCTTGCGATAGAAAGAGAACGCACTTCTAGGTATGAATAATGGTAGGCATTGAACGCTGGGCGGTCGGAATTTCAACGTTATATTATAGTAGTCTGAGTCTGTTTTTCCATAAACGGTTTTTAGAAGTGGGTCTCTGTACCTTGTACTATTAAGTATTCTGTGGTAATACGACAAATATACAAAACTGGAGTTCTTTTTACGTTGGTTATCAAAGCGCGGCGGCCGGCCAGCGCGGGCGCGCGCCGAGTGGGGCTCCGTTGCGAGCAGCGCCCGGCGCCCCTAGGACCGGGGCGCTCGGCCCCTAGGACCGGGGCGCTCGGCACTAGGACGGGGGCGCCGGCGCCCCAGGACCGCGGCGCCCGTGTGCAACGCAACCCCTGCACCTAAGGGAAGACGCCCCTGCGGATACCACTCTTTAAATATTTTTTTAAAAATACGATCTATTCCGAAGTAATACAAAAACATAAATCTTGGTACAGTCACTAGAAAAATGATTTATTATAATGGTGGTGGTCCACCAGGTGGACCGACGATCTGTAAAGGTCGCGGGAGCCATTGGATGCGGGTGGCACGGACCGATTCGTATGGAGAACTTTGGGGGAGGCCTATGTCCAGCAGTGGACGCTATTGGCTGAATGATGATGATGATGATGATGATGATTTATAATGGGGTATGGGAACTAATTTTGGTATCATTTTTTATTTTATTCAATACCTTTACTATTTCAAGTAATCAATTTGAATATTTTGTAATCAAGACAGTATTCGGTTTTTAATTAATTATTAAACATTTTAAATTCAAGCGTATTGTGCGTCACAAGTGCGCTACACCATATTAAATAGTGTTACCACGTGCTTTTTTCCCCAAATCGTGGCAATAAATTATATGTAAAATGTTACTTGTGGGCAAAATCCCTTTAATCGGGGAATTTTACATCACTGTCTGTCAACATTCCGGCAAAACAAAACAGAGAGTTATCTCTAATCAATTTATATCACCTTCAAATAAATGTCACTGGTGTTGTAAAGTTTTATGTATTACAACTAGCGCCAATTGTCGGTTCTTCGATAGATTAATGTCAATCACAGTCAATGAGTTATAAATATAGAGCAGAAATACCTACACAAAAAACGGCGGTTTAGAACATAAAAGACAGCTATTTAGTGCTGCTCTGTGATAATGCTGCTCGATATCATAAGGGTCAAGTCGATACTGACTGGGGGGTCTAATTTGAAGTGAAACCAATAAAGCATGAGATTGAAGTAATTTGAGACTAACCAAACGATTGAGAACGTCATTCGTAATTTGAAGTGACCATTCTTTCGTTTGAGACCGAAGGAAGTTGTTTTGACAGAACTCGTCTCAAATCCTTATTTGAAAGCCAAAATGAACATTCGTAAATGATTGATTAGAAGCTTAAGTTACTGGTTAAATGAAAATCAAAATATAAATAGATAGGTACTCTTTATTGCACAAAGTTTACAAGTTCTTGAAGTAGGTAAAATATGATCTTACTATGTAATAGATAATATAGATCTTTTATTGCAAAATTAAACTTAACTAGTGTTGCGGCAACACCAGGATCATAGCGGCAAACACCAGATCATCCCAGATAGCAAGCGAGCTTGCTGCAAACTTGATTTTTAGATTGTCACGTCAAACATGAAAAATCAAGTTTATGACAAAATTGCTGTAAGCTTGTTGATTAAGGTATGATGTTTCAAGCTTTGATAATTTTGAAGAAAAGTTCGACCGCAAATATAAAATTGTAATGCTATGTATTGTACTAGATTACCAAGTTATTTGTGCGGTTCAGGAACGAAACGAACTCTGTGCATTTTGTTTAGCAAAGCAAACCGCAAATCATCATCAGCAACCCACGTTCGGTCCACTGCTGGACATAGGTCTCCCCTAATGCACGCCACCGCTCCCGATTTTTCGGCCCACTCTCATCCAGCTCACTCCAGCCAGCCTTCGATGTCGTCATCCCATCTTGTAGCAGGGCGTCCAACACTACGTTGCCGAGTCGCGGTCTCCACTCAAGGACATATGGCTCCAACGGTTGTCAGTTCTGCGGAATGTGACCAGCCACTGCCACTTCAGTTTGCTAATTCGGTGGGCTAGTCGTGACTGTGGTTTTTGTCGGATACCATTTCTGATGGGTCCTTCAAAGATACTCGTGTTGTTCTTCAAGAAAGGCGACAACCGCAAATATAAAATTGTAATGCTATGTATTTGTACTGGATTACCAAGTTATTTGTGCGGTTGTCGTGTTTATTTTCTACATCGCGATGACGAGATTTTTTTCCAAACAATGACTACCAGAAGTCCAATTTGTGAATAAGACTTGAGTCATGGAGCTTTTATTGCAATCGTGACTGTTGTGGAGCGTCCCTCGGGGACGTCTGCCACTGCGCCCTGCTTGGGAAAGTGTGTGGAACTGAGACAAGGTTTTTTTATATGATAGGTAGCAGACGAGCAGGCGGATCACCTGGTGGTAAGCAATGCCGCCGTCCATGATGAACACATGCAACAGTGCGCTGCTAACCTTTTATTATCCCGTCCCCCACCGATTGGCCTCCAAACTTTGTTATGTCAAAATTGCATACACTTTATAGAATAATTTTTAGAGTTTGTTGCTTCGGAACTAGAAAGTTTGATTTAACCTCGCCTCAAGTTTATACACTTGCACGGCAAATTTGGGACAAAGCTTCATGTTTGATACATCAAACCTACGCAGTCAGTTCAAGTTTAAATTGTTATCTGGAGATTAGAACCAATCAACGAATTTTATCGCGTGATATGCGTCCGCTCTCAATTGGTGCTTCATAACGTGATATCGCACAAGCGGGACCAATGGGAGGCGCCGATGACGTCGCGGAAATCGACTCAACGCAACGGACATCGGGATCGCCACTGCATACAAGGAACACCTAACCGCGCACATCTAACTCGTAATTTTAATTATTTTAATAGTTTGGTCTGTGACCGCTAAATAAGTATTCTTTACTCTCTAATACCGAGTTTTCTTTCCTCCACCTCGTCCACTACAACTAGGTATACAGATATTGTATTCAATTTACAATTATGGTGGTAGTAGGTAGTAGAGCTTGTAGTGATATTATCTTCCTGAGTTCAGTTCGTCGCAGTTTGTAGAAGAGATCTGTAAGTAAGAAAATTATGGTATTATTGATAAGATTATAATGATATTATCTACTCTTAATAATAGAGGTAGGGCAATGGTAGCTCAGTGAATAAAAACGGTAGGTCGTAGCAGTAGGTATGTAATACCGGTATCATTAATAACAATCTCAAATTGACGAGTTTACGATATGTGATCAAAATCAAATTATTACAATACTCTTCAAAGTGAAATTCATCGCTTAGCATAAAAGGTTTATCTTCATCGTAAAATATATCGATGTTTTTACTACAACCCTAGTATAAACTCACGAATTTTTATAACATAAAAATATTCAAAATGAAGCATAATTATGGACTGAAAACACACGGATAGAATCACACGGGGAAACAAAAGTGTAAAACATTCAAAGTTTTCTATAAATATAATGAACATTTATAATAATTAGAAAAAAATATAACATACCGGTGCAATGTTAATCTTTGCTGATTTTCGCTTTTCCTTGAGCCACATCCTATAACACTACACTTGGGCATAATGATTAAATGTTTCTTCAATATCCTGTGTAATGTGGACAACGAGTTCTCAAAAGAAAAGAAATTATTAGTTATTTTTGTCGGAAGAAACGGTGAGTTGACACTTCATGTACTTCAGAAAACTGTAACTAAACAAAGAGAATATAAGTAACTAAACATGGCTTTTTGGCCGCATTAGGCATTAACGTGGTTGTCAAATGACAATTTTTCCGATTATAGAGCTGAATGAAATAGTGTCATCTCTTCCACTATGAAATCAAGGCTGAGTTAGATAGAGAGAACAATAGTTTTGAGAACTCCACGTCGACATGCATGGTATTTGTATAACTGATTTCTGTATAGGACAATAGGCCCGGTCCATATATTTAAGTCAATGATCACAGTAGATGTCGCATTTATTTTATCTTGTTAGTGCAGTATGACTGAAAATTCTGCTGACCTTGGGTCAGATGACGGTCAAACGCGATTTTATTGAAAAATATCATTGATCTTATGCTTTTAAATTTTAGAAGCAATAAAATATGGTATGAAAGACAAATGCCTCGAAATGGTTTTCGATTTAGGACATGTTTGGTTTTTTTTCCCATACCCCATTATGATACGATTGTTGAAATACAATGCCATATATTACTTATTATTATAGTAAAGCAGATTTTCCTATGCCACTCTGTGGTGGCGGCCTAATGATTTTTTCATGATCTATTATTTTATATTGACAGCCCTGTTTTGACCTCTTTTAATGTGTCAATAAAGTCCTGAAATTAATTGATGGCGCCACTGCCGCTTATGTCATTGGGTATGGTAACCCCATGGCTTATAGAACTTGGGGACTCCGTTAATTGATGGCGCCACTGCCGCTTATGTCATTGGGTATGGTAACCCCATGGCTTATAGAACTTGGGGACTCCGTTAATTGATGGCGCCACTGCCGCTTATGTCATTGGGTATGGTAACCCCATGGCTTATAGAACTTGGGGACTCCGTTAATTGATGGCGCCACTGCCGCTTATGTCAATGGGTATGATAACCCCATGGCTTATAGAACTAGTGGACTCCGTTAATTGATGGCGCCATTGGATGCTAGTGGTTTGCACCGGAGCGTTTTGACAACCAATTGAATTCACCGGTGATTGAGCGATCTCCGGTTATTCTCCGGTGATAGACCGGAGACGTATTTTTAAAAAACCTCTAAGTCAAATTAAAATTGGACTAATCAAGTGTTTTTATTTTTGGTTAAGCTTTAAAACAATAACACACACTATTCATTACACGTTTAATAAAACATTTAAAAATATATAGGTACGAGATAAAAAAACATGATCAAGAAATTTTTATTTCAATAAATGGTGCGTAGGTATTAATACAACTCGACCAACTTATGACGTGCAGTTGCCCTAACTAAATGGTAATGTAATGTATAGAAATAACTACCTAACTTTACTATGAAAATAAGGTTTAAGGCCCATCTTATGGCTACGGAACCCTTTCATGTGCGTGTCCGACACGCTCTTGGCCGGTTTTTTTTTTAAAACTGACTAAATAATAATATTTAGTAACTTCAATGTGCAGAATTTTACACTTACAATTTTATAATATAAGTTCATTCATCAAACTGATTTGACTCATTCTTTGTGTCCCATCACTGTCTTTTTCGTATTATGCTGTATAGTTACGCGAAATCTTTATTTGTGAGCGTGTATTTTTTGATGCAAGCAAATTTGGTGGTGTGCTGTACGTGCTTTTTTTTTTTATTGCTGAAGTAGGCAGACGAGCATGCGGCCCATCTGATGATAAATGGTAACAGATGGTAACCGCCGCTCATAGACAACAACAATGCCGAGGCACAGTCATGCCGCTGCCTACCGTGAAAGAAGTACTCTTTTCAAACCTCGTTTAAAAAAGGACATTTACCTCGCCCCCCGCTAAAAGAGGCGAAAAAAATTGTTAGAAGCGCTGACGTTAGGGCATCTCCAGTGGCTGTCTACTCAAAGATCCTTCTAGAAAGATACCTCTCGCTCGGCTCAATTTTCCGTTCAGCGATTTGGCATTTTAAAGTAATCTTTATCAGTCACGTACGTCAGATTACGGCATAGAATCGAAATTAACATTGCATTCGTTGCATGGTGCACAATCTTGTTATATTTGTAATAGAGTCTGACCAACAAAACGTGACTATAAAGAATGACGGCAAATTCAAAAAATCTTTCAAAAACTCATTACAATAGAATAGAATAGAATATATTTTATTTGCGTAAAATATGGTTACATTGTTGGTGTAAATAGTTGTTAGTTCTTAGTTCGCATATTTTGCCACACTCTGAAAAACGACTTGTATTTTTTATTAAACTGGTATTCTGCTTTACTTAATGAGTGAAGTTAGACACCTTCATGGTGTTGACACCCCAAGATTTTTTTAATTTGCCGCTATTCTTTCACGATTTGTTGGTCAGACTCTATCTTTGCCCGTGATAAGTTTTCTATGGTCTGTGGGCTGTGCTGTAAGCCGTATGGTTAGGTGAAAATCCAGGCCGTAAAATTATATTGTCTAACAAAAAATAAAAAATGTCATCGATTAAATTTTGATAGTTTTTCATTTCTATGTTTATTTTTCATTTTTCATAATAATCTTCTGGTGATTTTTCACCATCTTGGTCTGTGTTTTTCACTGAATTTCCGAGGAAACGTTGAAAATAGTTGTAAATATTAAAAACTATTACCTACTGGAGATTTAATTCATAATCGTTTCCTATTTTGGAAGTAACCAATCTTCTGTAGTTTGTATACAACAAGCGATGTCGGAGCTGGCGGCCTGCAGGATGTGTTTAGCGGTGGACGCGCGCATGTACACAATCGCCGGCACGCCGCTGCAACACGTCTACGAGAGAATAACCGATATACCGGTATGTAAACCACAATCGTAATTAGCAAGTAAGCAAGTTGGCTAGTTTCAGTACACCTCAAAGCACTTTCTGGTCAGAGCAATACTCTTATATTTGCCAATAACCTAAACATCAATTAAATAATCTATAAGTAAACAATGCCATTCTACTGTCTGATTATGTATGTACATTTTTTGTTAAATACTCACCATGAAGGCCTTGGTTTGATAACCCCTATTTCGAAATTCTCAGCTTCAGAATGGAGACAAAAGGCCTAAGAAAGTGTGCTACCTCTGCTGTCACTTGCTGAGGAAGAATCAAGCCTTCATGGAGAAGTCGGTGAAGGCTGACGAGCTTCTGCGACTAGTACTCAACAGAGGGATTGAGGTAGCATGATCCTACTATTGATTTATTTTTTATACCTATAAATCATAAAAATTAAGTTGCTACTGATAGGATTAGACTTAATCACCACACTTGTTCACTGATCATCACTATTAAAACTTTTTGAAATATCTACAGCTATTTACGTACTTAGAATGTGTAGGAAAAGTGGCTGTGGGCATTAATATCACAAAAAAAATCTTTATTACAGCTTACAGAGGAATATATAAGACTGATGGATAAGTCAGACGTCTGCTCTTCGCTTTCTTTGGCCCGGCCAGAGTTCATAAACTTTGTCTCCCAGGTAAACTTACATTCAACCCAAATAATTAGATGTTTGTTTCTAAATTATCATTCCATTGGATCCATCAATAATATATTTGTACCCTGCAGAAGCAGCGTACAGATCTCAAGACGCAAGAGCAAGCATCAACAGCGACACACGTCAAGGACGAGCCTTCTGATGTGAAAGAGGAGACGGAGCTAGTAGGTCAGTATACTGGAACTCTTCCACCTGCCCAGTCGCCGGTTATTTAGTGATACTTAAAGTACGACATCTCATATAATGCACTGAGTCTGTACTAAGTAACATCTGTAATATTTGAATTACAAGTATCGGACAACAGAGAAATTACAAAAAAGGAATTCTAAAGTCATGAAGAAAATGGTGTTTTTAAATTAAATTATTGTTTCAGAAAATTCTGAGCAAATACAAAACGAAGGCCAAGGTGTAGGTGTAGGTACTCCTGAGGCTGAAATCAATATGATGCTTCAAGACCACAGTGATGATATTGATTATGAGGAAGCTGTGGACCCGGACAATGAGGCGCCGCCTAGCGACGATGAGGCTAACAACCCGCTAACAAGTAAGTCCCCTTCACTTTAGTCAATGGTCTTACGAATGAGAATGGAAATGGGAGAGGATCGGCCAAAAGAGCTTGTCTGAGAAGACCAATATGACGCCGTCCTGTGGGGCGTCCGAGATACAGCTGGAGGGACGAAAGTCGTACACCTTCTCGTTTCGATGGCATCGAGATATTATTAAATTTCCCCAGTGCAATACTCAGCCATGGTAGGCTGCAGGAGTTCTCCGTATGTGCAGCTGTCTGGGCATAAAGGGCATGCTAGGAGATGAGCCATGGTTTGGGAGCGTCTACGTATATAATATAAATTTAAATCTCAATTTAAATCTTATTTGATGGCAAATGCCTATTATACAATTGAAGAATACCTAAATGACAAGAATTTGTGAAAATGATAAACTGTTCACCTACATAGTGTTATGTATTATGAAATTTAATTTTTATTTAATTCTTAAAAAATGTATGATAACAAATTTGAAAAGATTCAGTTCTACTGAGCTTATTGCTGATTCTTCTTGGTAAAAAATGACCTTCCGAATCAGCAGTAGATTATACAATTTGACATTCATAAATGTTCTGTAAAGGACTTAAATTGATTAAAGAGATTTTGATTTGATTTGATTTGATTAATAACTAAATAAAGAAATAGAAAAAATCTTTATTCAAGTTAGGTCCATACAGAACACTTATGAATGTCAAAACATAATTAATCTAACACTGGTTCAGAACGTCGATTTCTACTGAGAAGACACCAGCAAGAAACTCCTACTGAGTTACTCTTTTCAAATAGTGATAAATTACAGAGTTTCATTTGAGCAAAATAACTTACAATAATACAAGGAAATAGACTACTATGTATGACAATTATTTTTCTTTATCGTTGAGATAATGGTCAGATTTAAATAAAAGTTATAGATAAACGCACACAATAACATCAATGAAAGCTAATAAATTAACATGTCCAGGAATCTTTATCATTCAAATAATCTTGTACATTATAGTAACCCTTCTTCATTAGGCAGGTTTTAATATGGGACTTAAACTTATCCATTGATAGGTTAATGACATTTTGTGGTAGCTTATTGAAAATTTTAATGCTTAAGCCAACAAATGAATTACCGATTTTATGAAGTCGGAGATTTGGGACGGCAAGTCTATGTTTATTCCTGGTGTTAAGACTATGACAATCGGACTTTTTCAGAAAAATGTGCAAATTCTTTCGTACATACATAATGCAATCGAGAATGTATTGGGATGCCACGGTTAAAATGTTTATTTCTTTGAAAATTTCCCTGAGTGAGTCACGTGATCTAAGGCTGTATATAGAGCAGATGGCCCTTTTCTGTAATACAAAAATAGCTTGTATGTCAGCAGCAGACCCCCACAACAATAGACCATACGACATCACACTGTGGAAATAGCTGAAATAAACCAGTCTTGCCGTCTCAATATCAGTCAGATGTCTAATTTTTCTTACTGCATATGCAGCGGAACTTAGTCTTCCTGCTAAGGCCGCAATATGGGGGCCGCAATATGAAACATTATTGAAAGAATTACTCGATTCTGATTTGAATTACCTGAGATATCATAACTTTAAGAGCACATATTTTGGGCAAGCCCAATAACGCTCTATACAAATGACTACAGGCGAGTGACGTCACATGCTCGTATCCTGTATGCGCGACTAGTAAATTTTGTTTGGTAGCTATATCAAATGTTTCGTTAAAGTAAATGGTTTTTATAATAAAAGTTGGTGGAAAATGTACGGGTAGTTCAATGATATAATTAGTTTTTTAAATTGTAATACTTTAAAAATGGACTTGCCCATGAAACTTTGAATGCTCATAAAACCAGCTAGACGTTATATTTTTAACTGAAAATTTTGGCCATTGGTTCTTATATACCAGTATTTTGGAAAAATATAAATATTTTTTGCTATATCGAGATTAGTCAAATACCCTATTAACAATTTGAATAGATTCGTTATTCAACTCAATACTAGTATTGACCTGCCTTACATTTGGCATGGTGAATTTTACACGTCATTTAGTTTTCTTTGAGTTATGAAGTAAATTATTAGTAGTAAACCGTGCAATACCTGTGAGAGTGTATTATTTACGTTGACAATTGATTCTTTATGTCTATCAACCTTAAAAATCAAGGAAGTGTCGTCAGCAAATAACAAATACACACAACATCTCATACATAGACCTGACTCCGTACTAAGTAGCTCTAGCACTTGTATTATAGTTAGAATACTACTCATGACCGTCATTCATTTAGTGTTAAACTCTGATTTTTAATTATGCAGATTAAACTGACAGATGTCAATGTGTCATCCCCATACATTATCACTAAATTTGACAGATGCAAAATGTATGTAAACATGACATCTGTCAGTTTACTCTGCATAATTAAAAATCAGAGTATAGACCTATTGAGTCTGTAATAATAATAATAAAGCCCTTTATTTTTGAAACATATTTTACACATTTTACATTTCCAAAACTTATAATATACTAGCGGCCGCCCGCGACTCCGTCCGCGTGGAAAAGTAACTTTTTACCCCCCTTTCAACCCCTTACAACCCCCTTTTCGCAATAAAAAGTAGCCTATTACCTACATAAAAGATCTGCACTGCCTTACCCCTTGTTAATTCGCTGCATTATTCCTCTACCCAAAGGTTGTCTGGAAGAGATCGCTATTAGCGATAAGGCCGCCGATATTGTATTTGTAAATTACTATTAGCATTAAGTTCTGTAATGTGTTGTGCAATAAAGAGTATCTATCTATCTATCTATCTACCTATGTCCTTTCTCAGGGTCTAGATTATCTGCATACCAAAGGAGTTGTCCCATTATAGGTTGGGTCTATTTACGCTACATTAAAAACGAAGAAAAAATTACATATTACGAGAAAAATACAATGAATTCCATATAATGCACAGTTTTCTGGTTATAAAGTTAAAAATATGAGACGACGGTGACCAAAGAAATAAAAAAAACAACTGTCAATGTCAATGCCGGTCAATGTGACGTTTGAGGGTTTGGTTTTTTGGATAGTTTTTATTTCTTAGTCTGTGGTTTGTTCCGTCAAACGTCAGACAGACAGGCAAACGTCATCGAATTCGTAATGTCAATCAATAGGTAACCAACATTGACAACCATTTTGTTGTGTTGCAATCCTTTGTTCAAACAATTTGTTTCTTCCAAAAAACTACGCTACAATAGAGAAATTGGATAGTCAAAAACTATTCTTCATATAATTCTCTATATTTTGGTACTAGTGGCCCGCCCTCGCTTCGCTTCGGTATTTTAATTTTTTGAACGAAGTAGAATTCACAACAATCAAAGTAATTAGCAAAAAGAAATTTTACTGATACTGTCTTATAGGATTGATAATTTTGGTGATCGTAAACCTTAATGAAGGAATCTCAAAAAGATTTGATTTAAAAAATGGTGGAAACTCTATAACTTTACTTTGTCAAATTTAATCAGTTCCCCCGTTCACCCCTATAGGGGGGGGACTTTTATAAAATTTCTATGCAAAGCCTAAATACCTACCAATTTTCAAGATTCTAGCTTCAAAAAATGACAATACTTCGTTTCAACCCCCTTTTCCCCCCTTTTTAGGTTGAAGAAAAAATAACGTATTCACTTTCATTACATTTGTATGCAAAGCCCAAATACCAAGTTTCAAGAATCTAGCTTTAAAATTGACAATACGGCGTTTTATCCCCCTTTCTCCCCTTTTTAGGTTGAAGAAAAAATGCCGAATTCAATTTCTTTACATTTGCATGCAAAGCCCAAATACCAATTTTCAAAGCTCTAGCTTTAAAAATGACGAATTTTCCATACGACGTTTTTACCCCCTTTCACCCCTTTGTAAGCTGAAGAAAAAAAAATGCTGAAATCACTTTCATTCAATTTGTATGGTAAACCCAAATAACAATTTTCAAGACTCTAGCTTTAAAAATAATAAATCTCCCATACATTATTTTAACCCCCATTTCACCCCTTTATGGCTTAAATTAAAAAAAAAACTAAAACAGGTCAATTTTTATTTTTGATAAACAACCATAATCAAAATTTTCAAATCTCTAACATCAAAATTGAAGACTTTCATACTAACGTAAACCCCCCCTTTCACCCCTTTAGGGGGTGAATTTCGCAAAACCCCTTCTTAGTGCGCGCCTACATAGTAAGAACTACCTATGTTTCAAATGTCATGATTTTAGGTCCAGTAGTTTTGGCTGTGCGTTGATAGATCAGTCAGTCAGTCAGTCACAGGCCGAGGCGTTACCTCTTTATTAATAGTATAGATATAGATAGGGTACATATACCACGCCGAGACTCCATACATTCTGGGACCAATCCTTTCATTTAAATCCGTTGAGTAGTTTTGGCGTGAAAGAGTAGCAGACAGACAGACAGAGTTACTTTCGCATTTATAATATTAAGTATGGACTATAGTTTCTGTGTGCCTTGAGGCAAAGGCCTCCTCCAAATCTTTATTGTAATTAACTGTATCGATTAGTGAAACAAAAAAGCCATTCGTATTTTAAAAATAAAGATCGTGTCAAGTTACCTTCTAGTGATCCATCTGCTCGTCTGCCGCCTGTCACTAAATACACTCGGCGTCAAAAAAATCGCACAATATCTGCGTAGTTTTCATACTAACGCGCTCATATCACGGCTTCGTATATAAAAAAGTAAAACATTTGATTGCAATATTTTTTACGTAACATGGTTTTTATATGCTCGTCTGTTAATCATGCTTCTTAATTAGTCGTTAAAACTTCCAAATTTTCCCAAAAACATAAAAAAGTAAATCAATGTTCTTGTCCCATACAATGTTCTATGGAGCTGAAAAACTGATTTACTTTTTAATTTTTTTGGACGAATCAAGTAAATTCCATGGATGATGAAAATGTTGGATTAAAAGACGAGCATATATTGGTAATGTTACCTTAAAAATATTGTAATAAAATGTTTTACTTTTTAATATACGAAGCTGTGATATGAGCGCGTTAGTATGAAAACTACGCAGATGTGCGATTTTTTTGACGCCGAAAGTAGTTTTTCTCTAGCGCCCTTTTTTGCACATAGGTAGTAATGATGACAAGTACAATTACTGTACAGTGGCGGACAGGTCAAGCTATAGATACAAAACTGTCAAATTTCCTCAATCGATTTCGAACTCAATTTGTAACAATATAAGGTTTATAATCGAATGAAGAAATCTGACAGTTTTGTATAGCTTGATGCGTCCGCCACTGTACATACTATGTACAGATTACTGTAGTGTGTAAGCGTGTAGGCGTGACGACTGGTCCTAAAATTTTATGAAATTGTTTGATGTTATAATAGATTTGAAATCGAAAAAAACTCTGTGCTAATTAAAATTTAAAAATATTTCGTGTATCTGTCTGTTTGATCGTCAAAATGTGGACGTTAAAAGTCGATTTTAAATTATCCAAAAATCCGGTTATCATTGGATAGCCCATCAAATTTAGAGTAACATTTGCTAAGAAAGTAGTTGTCTAAACGCAACATTTCACATAGCTATCATACAAAATGCATACGCCACGTGTAGAAAATACAATTCGGTGACGTCACGGATATGTAGCGATTTTATATGGAGCGTTTTTGATCAAGTTTAAAACTGTGATTTTAAAATCGTGATTTCTCGGAAAGCTTTTAAGATATCAAAGTATTTTTTTTACCAATGTTTTTGTGATTGAGGAATCTTACGATGGCATAATAAATTAAAAATAAATCGTCTTGCCTTGTCATCATTACTACCCCCATCACTTTGTACTACAAAAAAAGTACTAAATGTACAGATCATTTCAATCAGGTATCCGTGTATACTTTTCAGGGACCAGTCCCAGTCTTATCAGTGAATGTCCGGAAAACGTACAAAATGGAAGGACTGCCTCGACACAACGGACCCCGAACAACGCAGCAAATGAAGCCAACCAATCCATCTCTACTGAATGTGGAAGTGATGTCAAGCCCTTGCTGGACATCACTCCCTCGAGTGAACGCAGCACTGACGCGGAGCATTCAGATGCGACGCCTCAAAGCCGACAAGAAAACTGTTCCGAGTTGAATGCACAACTTGCTCCAAACGCGTCACCGAAACTTACTCCAAAATACGTTATGATTTGCGAGCAATGTGGAATAGCTTTCAAGTCTTTAAGATTATACGAAAATCATAGAAAAATAAGTCACGCTATGTCCTTCATATGTGATCATTGCAAAGAAGTATTTGATAACAAACCAAGTTTAATAGTTCACGTGAGAACGCACATGTCAAACGATTATATGTTGCATCAAACAGCTCGTTATAGTAAAACTTCAGAGGGATTCTTAAATAAATCAAGTACTAAAAAACACACAGCGAAAAAACAGTATCTATGCGAATACTGTAAAGCAGGGTTCACGCACAAACGCATCTTGATAAAGCATCTAAGAAAACATGAAGGGGAGAAATCACATCGATGCAGTTATTGCAACAAAGATTTTTCTCGTAAAAGTAATTTAAAAACACACATGTTAAAACACACCGGGGAAAAACCGCATCGCTGCAGTCAGTGCAACAAAGCTTTCTCCATTAAAAATCATTTAAATACACACATGTTAAAACACACCGGGGAAAAACCGCATCGCTGCAGTCAGTGCAACAAAGCTTTCTCCATTAAAAGTCATTTAAAAGCACACATGTTAATACACACCGGGGAAAAACCGTATCATTGCAGTCATTGCAATAAAGCTTTCTCGCAGAAAGGTAATTTAAAAGCACACATGTTATTACACAACGGGGAAAAACCGCATCGCTGCAGTCATTGCAATAAAGCTTTCTCCCATAAAGGTCAGTTAAAACCACACATGTTAATACACACCGGGGAAAAACCGCATCGCTGCAGTCATTGCAATAAAGTTTTCTCGCAGAAAGTTAATTTAAATAGACACATGTTATTACACACCGGAGAAAAACCGCATCGCTGCAGTCAATGCAATAAAGCTTTCTCGCATAAAGGTAGTTTAAAAAAACACATGTTAATACACACCGGGGAACGACCGTATCTCTGCAGTCATTGCAACAAAGCTTTCACAGAAAAAATGAATTTAAAAGCACACATGTTACTACACACCGGGGAAAAACCGCATTGCTGTAGTCATTGCAAAAAAGCTTATACAGCTAAAAAGCATTTAAAAAGACACTTGCTTATACACACCGGAGAATATCCGCATCGCTGTAGTCATTGCAACAAAGGTTTTTCATATAAAAAAAGTTTAGAGAGACACATAATTATACACACTGGGGAAAAACGGCATTCCTGTAGTCATTGCAAAAAAGCTTTCTTAAATAAAGCTGGTTTAGACAGACACTTGCTAACACACAGCGGGGAAAAGCTGTATCGCTGTAATGATTGCAACAAAGCTTTCGGAATTAAAGAGAATTTAAAAAAACACATACTAACACACACCTAGAAAAAAACGCATCGATGCAGTTATTGCAAAAAAGTTTTCGCAAATAAATCTTATTTAAAGAGACACATACTAACGCACACCGAGATAAAACCGCATCAATGCAATCAATGCAAAAAAGCTTTCGCAGTTCTAAGTCGTTTAAAAACACACATGTTAATACACACCGAGGAAAAATCGCATCAATGCAGTCATTGCAAAAAAGCTTTCTTAACTAAAAGTAATTTAAAAATTCACATGTCAATACACACAAGTGAAAAATCGCACCGATGCACTCAGTGCGAAAAAGCTTTCGTAAGTAAAGATTATTTAAATAGACACATGCAAATACACACCGGGAGAAAACCGTATTGCTGCAGTCATTGCAAAAAAGCTTTCGTAAGGAAATTTACTTTGAAAAAACACATGCTAATACACACCAGGTAAAAATCGCATTGCTGCAGTAATTTAATCATATAATAAATTATTATTATTTATTATACACCGTGCTTTTTTAACCGTCGTTCATACTTCTCGCGGGCGTTATACTGATGGAAACAAACAATTTTCTCCAAGGAAGATAGGGTCAAATCTCAAAAAAAAAAATTTTTTTGAGATTTGACACTACGTTCCTTGGAGATAAATGTTTGTTTTCATCAGTATAACGCCCTCGAAAAGTGTGAACGACGATTAAAAAAGCGCGGTGTACCTATAATAAATCAATAATACCTAATTATTTATTTATTTCAATAAAAAGTTCTCGCAGAAAAATAATTAAAGACTCACGAATTTAAGGCTCAATGAAAGATAAGTATTTTTTTTTTTGAGTTACCGTGTTTGTAACAACAATGAGTTTATTTTTCATTATTTATTCATTTAATTTTAACCAACTTTAACTGTTTTTTCATGACCCATTTTTGTTTCAAGTAAGTTTAAGTTGTAGATATAAGTATAAAAAACATAAATATAATGTTATGTTCTGTAAACTAAGTATGAAGCAATAAAAATATCTTTGATACAAATATGAGTTAGCAAGTTTTATTATGTTACCAGTGGCCCGCCCTCGCTTCGCTTCGGTATTTTAATTTTAAGAACGAAGCAGAAAAAGATTAGTATAAAGCAATTTTACTGATCTACTTATACAGGGTGTATCTGTGAACATTTACATCCCTTTAACCATGTATTCTATCAACCATTCTGAACACCATTTGTTCTACAACGAAAAATTTTTGGACTCCGCATACAAAATGACCAAGTCACGTGACCGACTTTGTATGGAAAGACGAAATTTTTTTGTTCGAATTTTCAAAAGTCATAGAACAAAATTAAATGTTGTTCAGAATGGTTGGTAGACCACGTGATTAAAGGGATGTAAATGTTCACAGATACACACTGTATTGAAAAGCGTGCGTAATAGGTACGTGATAACTGAGTGAGGTCAATCTACACGGTGATTGGTTATTTTTGATGTAAGATGTTAATATGTCACTATAAACAACCAATGACGTCGAAGTTGGACCTCAGGAGGCCAATTCTCGATTTTCGCCTTCTATGTCGAGTCGAGTCGACTTCATGGAACGTATTACAACCATTATAGGAGAACACAGATTACAGTCGACAATCCTTATCTTTTTCTCATATTGGTCTATGCGTTCCATGAAGTCGACTCGACATAGAAGGCGAAAACCGAGAATTGGCCTCCAGTTCTCACGTATTTAGCGGATTTTTCACACGCGGTAGGTAGTTCCCATTTCACGACTTTATTGACAGAGTTTAATGAGGCGTTTTCTTAAAATAATAAAAAGGTTATAAAATAATATCTCAATAGATGGCGCTTAGCAGGTGAAAATAGTTCTGTCAATGTCAATAAAGACCAATGAGCTAGGAAACATATGGAGCAGAAATACCTACAAAAAAAACGTGCCTTTTTAGAACATAAAATGGCGGACTGACAGCTATTTTAGTGCTGCTCTGTTGATAATGCTTTATCGATATCATAATTTGTCAAGTCGATACTGACTGGGGGTCTAATTTGAATTGAAACGCAAATAAAGCATTGAGTATTGAAGTAACTTTGAGACTCAACCAAACGATTGAGAACGTCATTTCGTAATTTGAAGTGACCATTCTTTCGTTTGAGACCGATGGAAGTTGTTTTGACAGAACTCGTCTCAAATCCTAATTTGAATGCCTAAAATGACATTCGTAAAATTGATTGATTAGAAGCTTAAGTTACTGGTTAAATGAAAATCAAAGTATAAATAGATAGGTACTCTTTATTGCACAAAGTTTACAAGTCTTCTTGAAGTAGGTAATAATTATGCTCTTAATATATAATATAGATCTTTTTATTGCAAAATTAAACTTAACTAGTGTTGCGGCAACACCAGGATCATAGCGGCAACACCAGGATCATAGAACCAATCAACGAATTTTATCGCGTGATATGCGTCCGCTCTCATTGGTGCTTCATAACGTGATATCGCACAAGCGGACCAATGGGAGGCGCCGATGACGTCGCGGAAATCGACTCAACGGACATCGGGATCGCCACTGCATACAAGGAACACCTAACGCGCACATCTAATTCGTAATTTTAATTATTTTAATAGTTTGGTCTGTGACCGCTAAATAAGTATTTCTTTACTCTCTAATACCGAGTTTGCTTTCCTCCACCTCGTCCACTACAACTAGGTATACAGATATGTAGGTATTCAATTACAATTAGGTGGTAGTAGGTAGTAGAGCTTGTAGTGATATTATCTTCCTGAGTTCAGTTCGTCGCAGTTTGTAGAAAGAGATCTGTAAGTAAGAAAATTATGGTATTATTGATAAGATTATAATGATATTATCTACTCTTAATAATAGAGGTAGGGCAATGGTAGCTCAGTGAATAAAAACGGGAGGTCGTAGCAGTAGGTATGTAATACCGGTATCATTAATAATAATCTCAAATTGACGAGTTTACGATATGTGATCAAAATCAAATTGTTACAATACTCCCCAAAGTGAAATTCATCGCTTAGCATAAAAGGTTTATCTTCATCGTAAAATATTATCGATGTTTTTACTACAACCCTAGTATAAAACTCACGAATTTTTATAACATAAAAATATTCAAAATGAAGCATAATCATGGACTGAAAACACACGGATAGAATCACACGGGGAAACAAAAGTGTAAAACATTCAAAGTTTCTATAAATATAATGAACATTTTATAATAATTAGAAAAAAACATAACATACCGGTGCAATGTTAATCTTTGCTGATTTTCGCTTTTCCTTGAGCCACATCCTATAACACTACACTTGGGCATAATGATTAAATGTTTCTTCATTATCCTGTGTAATGTGGACAACGAGTTCTCAAAAGAAAAGAAATTATTAGTTATTTTTGTCGAAAGAAACGGAGAGTTGACACTTCATGTACTTCAGAAAACTGTAAGTAACATGGCTGCCTGGCCGCATTAAGCATTAACGTGGTTGTCAAATGACAATTTTTCCGATTATAGAGCTGAATGAAATAGTGTCATCTCTTTCCACTTATGAAATCAAGGCTGAGTTAGATAGAGAGAACAATAGTTTTGAGAATTCCACGTCGACATGCATGGTATTTGTATAACTGATTTCTGTATAGGACAATAGGCCCGGTCCATATATTTAAGTCAATGGCTTAGTCATATAAAAATACAAATTTTCAGAGTGTACTTACTTAATGAGTTGAGTTGAGTGTTGTTAATGTGTTGACCATGAAGTTAGGCTCCTCATGTTGTTGACACCCCTAGATTTTTTTAATTTGCCGCCATTCTTTCACGTTTTGTTGGTCAGACTCTATTTTTGCCCGTGTTTTGTTTTCTATGGTCTGTGGGCTGTGCTGTAAGCCGTGTGGTGAGGTGAAAATCCAGGCCGTGAAATTATTTTGACTAACTAAAAATAAAAAATGTCATCAATTAAATTTTGATGGTTTTTTAACTTTCTTTAATTTTCATAATCATCTTCTCGTGATTTTTCACCATCTTGGTCTGTGTTTTTCACTGAATTTCCGATGAAACGTTGAAAATAGTTATAAATAATAAAAACTATTACCTACTGGAGATTTAATTCATAATCGTTTCCTATTTTGGAAGTAACCAATCTTCTGTAGTTTGTATACAACAAGCGATGTCGGAGCTGGCGGCCTGCAGGATGTGTTTAGCGGTGGACGCGCGCATGTACACAATCGCCGGCACGCCGCTGCAACACGTCTACGAGAGAATAACCGATATACCGGTATGTAAACCACAATCGTAATTAGCAAGTTGGCTAGTTTCAGTACATCACAAAGCACTTTCTGGTCAGAGCAATATTCTTATATTTGCCAAGAACCTAAACATCAATTAAGTAATCTATAAGTAAACAATGCCATTCTACGGTCTGATTGATTATGATATGAATAATACCTTTGTAAATACTCGCCCTAAAGGCCGTGGCTGTGATAATCCCTATTTCGAAATTCTCAGCTTCAGAATGGAGACAAAAGGCCTAAGAAAGTGTGCTACCTCTGCTGTCACTTGCTGAGGAAGAATCAAGCCTTCATGGAGAAGTCGGTGAAGGCTGACGAGCTTCTGCGACTAGTACTCGACAGAGGGATTGAGGTAGCATGATCCTACTATTGATTTATTTTTTATACCTAATCATAAAAATTAAGTTGCTACTGATAGGATTAGACTTAATCACCACACTTGTTCACTGATCATCACTATTAAAACTTTTTGAAATATCTACAGCTATTTACGTACTTAGAATGTATAGGAAAAGTGGCTGTAGGCATTAATATCACAAAAAAATCTTTATTACAGCTTACAGAGGAATATGTAAGACTGATGGATAAGTCAGACGTCTGCTCTTCGCTTTCTGTGGCCCGGCCAGAGTTTATAAACTTTGTCTCCCAGGTAAACTTACATTCAACTCAAATAATTAGATGTTTGTTTCTAAATTATCATTCCATTGGATCCATCAATAATATATTTGTACCCTGCAGAAGCAGCGTACAGATCTCAAGACGCAAGAGCAAGCATCAACAGCGACACAAGTCAAGGACGAGCCTTCTGATGTGAAAGAGGAGACGGAGCTAGTAGGTCAGTATACTGGAACTCTTCCACCTGCCCAGTCGCCGGTTATTTAGTGATACATAAAGTACGACATCTCATATAATGCACTGAGTCTGTACTAAGCAACATCTGTAATATTTGAATTACAAGTATCGGACAACAAGAGAAATTACCAAAAAGGAATTCTAAAGTCATGAAGAAAATGGTGTTTTTAAATTTAATTATTGTTTCAGAAAATTCTGAGCAAATACAAAACGAAGGCCAAGGTGTAGGTATTCCGGAGGCTGAAATCAATATGATGCTTCAAGACCACAGTGATGACATTGATTACGAGGAAGCTGTGGACCCGGACAATGAGGCGCCGCCTAGCGACGATGAAGCTTACAACCCGCTAACAAGTAAGACCCCTTAACTTTGGTCAATGGTCTTACCAATGAGAATGGAAATGGGAGAGGATCGGCCAAAAGAACTTGTCTGAGAAGACCAATATGACGCCGTCCTGTGGCGCGTCCGAGATACAGCTGGAGGGACGAAAGTCGTACATCTTCTCGTGTTGATGGCATCTAGATATTATTAAATTTCCCCAGTGCAATACTCAGCCAGGTAGGCTGCAGGAGTTCTCCGTATGTGCAGCTGTCTGGGCATAAAGGGCATGCCAGGAGATGAGCCATGGTTTGGGAGCGTCTACGTATATAATATAAATTTAAATCTCAATTTAAATCTTATTTAATGGCAAATGCCTATTATACAATTGAAGAATACCTAAATGACAAGAATTTGTCATTTAGGTATTCTTCTAACCTACATAGTGTTATGTATTATGAAATTAAATTTTAATTTAATTCTTTAAAAAATGTATGATAACAAATTTGAAAAGATTCAGTTCTACTGAGTTTCTTGCTGATTCTTCTCGGTAGAAAATGACCTCCCGAATCAGCAGTAGATTATACAATTTGACATTCATAAATGTTCTGTAAAGGACTTAAATTGAATAAAGAGATTTTGATTTGATTTGATTAATAACTAAATAAATACACACAACATCTCATACATAGACCTGACTCCGTACTAAGTAGCTCTAGCACTTGTGTTATAGTTAGAAATACTACTCATGACCGTCATTCATTTAGTGTTAAACTCTGATTTTTATTTTTTTTTTGTTTTCTATGGACTTGAGCCCGCGCACGGTGACGGCCGCGCGTGTGATTCCGCCAACGTCAAGTGTTTCGAGAGACACGTTATTTCTAAAAGAAAATGGCCGGTTAAAAAGAGATTTTCTATTTTATAATCTTCTTCTTTTTTTTAACACAAGTACAACACAACGACAACACATTAATAACATAACAAGAAACAGGGGAGGAAGTTATAGTTTTATTTCATACATACTTATATATTTACATAAATATTTTAGGTAAAGAAAAAAAGGTTAAGTTAATACATAAGTTATAGTTTTATTTCATACATACTTATATATTTACATAAATATTTTAGATAAAGGGAAAAAGGTAGAGTTAATAAATATGAGAAGTTGATAGGGCGGGGAATTTTGGAGGGAAGTACGTCATATAGGGACGTAGAATATTTGGGACAGCTGAAAAATATATGGTCAGTGGTACCCTCGTCTAAACCGCATTCACAGATGGAACTGTCTTTTATGTGAATTTTATTCAGGAACACTGGTGTGCATGCGTGACCTATCCGGAGGCGGCATATTGTTGATATAACCCGTTTTTCGTATAGCCTGTACTTCGCACTAAAGAACCATGGTCTCCTGGGTATCGAGGACTGGATACTTTTGTACAAGCGGCCTTTGGATCTCGAAGACTCGTTGAAACAGGTTTGCCAGTTTTCCGCTAAATCTTTCGTAGCACGTGGCAAGACATCATAAGCAATCACAGAAGTGGTGGGTGTACCACTAATGACAGATTCTTTTGCCCACATGTCAGCCTGTTCATTACCACTTATCCCACAGTGGCCTGGGATCCACGATAAAACAATTTCAATATGTTTGTTGAGGCACTGATAGAGGGCCTCTTTAATTTTTAAAATAACCGGGGAGATACTTTTCAATTTGAACACGTTACTAGTTAGCGCCTGGAGGGCACTTTTGGAGTCTGAAAAAATTATGCATTTTTTAAAGTTGTGGTCGAGGATGAAGAGGACAGCTTCAAGGATCGCTAGCGCCTCACCAGTAAACACCGAGGATTCTTTTGGAGACTTGAAACTGAGGACCACTTTGTACTTAGGGATCCACACCGCACTACCAACCGGGCTATCATCCATCGCTTTGGAGGCATCAGTATATATGGGCAGCCATTGCTGCCAATCCCTATTTAAGCGTTGGGTGAACTTTTCGTTAGCAAGAGGGTCATTTTTGGTAATTCCAAAATCAAGAATAATTTCAGGCTCCAAGATCAGGGCATCATAATTAGTTTTGAAAATAGGGTTAGTTTCTAATTGTAACATTGGGTATGACAAAGAACGAAGTTTTCTAAGGCTTTGTATAATTCTAGGAGGGTCTTTATGGGTCCAGTACTTGCTTGAAACATCGGAGATCAGATCAGATAGAGCTTGAAGGCGGGGCAGAAGGGGGTGGCAAACTGACTGGTTTGTTTTAAAAATGAATCTATCTGATAAATACTGACGTCGGAGATCTAATGGGGGTTCCACGCATTCCACTTGCAAGGCGTTAATTGGGGAGGACTTCATGGCACCGAGAATTATTCTAAGAGCTCTTGCTTGAATCTTATCAATCCTATGGAGTGCCTCTTTACTGCAAGGTTCCAGTAAAAAGGACCCGTAATCGAGGTGACTTCGGACTATGGCATTGTATAGGAGTTTTTGACTATACGGATGGGACCCCCACCAGACACCGGAAAGGGACCTTAGGACGTTTAAACTGTTTTCGCATTTTTGGACCACATAGTTGAAGTGAGGGAGGCCAGACAACTTGGAATCAAGGATGACACCGAGGAATTTAACTTTGTCTTCGATCGCAATAGGTTGATTTTCAAGGAGTATTTCAATGTTCGGGATATGTCTTTTCCTTGTAAATACCACAATGTTACACTTAGGTATAGACAAACTTAAACCGTGTTCACCCAACCAGACATTTAAATAATATAACGCGGAATTTAGCCTATATGAAATGTCCTCAATAGAACCACCGGATGAGTAAAGGCACAGGTCATCGGCGTATTGGAGGATGTGGCTAAAGCACGATACACTTTGCTCCAGGTCATAGGTGTACAGACTATATAGGATTGGACTTAAAACGGATCCTTGCGGGAGACCTTGCCATACATTTCTTGGAGGAAGGATATGGTTAAAATACCTGATTTTAAGCATTCTGCCCGTCAATAGATTGATTGCGCAATGGACTAACCTCACGGGAAGACTCAATCGAAGTAACTTCTCCCTGAGCACCGGAAGTTGAACATTGTCGTAGGCAGATGCAATGTCCAAGAAAACCCCTACTAGGTACTCATTTTTTGTGAAGGCCGTTCTAATATCTGTAACTAAGATACCTAAGCTGTCCATCGTACCCCTAGACTTACGGAAGCCGAACTGGGTGCGCGCTAAAATACCTCGACTCTCAACTAACCACTCAAGACGGATTTTAATTAAGTGTTCAAGGATTTTGGATAGGGTGGAGGAAAGGGCTATTGGTCTATAGGATGAGGAATTTTTTGGGTCCTTCCCTGGCTTTAATAGTGGGATAATGAGCTGGGATTTCCATGATTCCGGGAATTCGCCAGATACAAAAATCAAGTTAATTAGATCCAGGAAGACTTTTTCTCCTACGGGACCAAGGTGGGAAATAAAGGAGTATGGAATACCGTCTTCGCCTGGGGCAGAGTCCCTAAGACCTCGTATAGCGCAGTGAAGCTCAGGCAATGAAAAAGGGAGATCAAATCTATCCTCACACGATATGACAGGGGGAGGCGATGGGAGACAATCTCTAATGGGAGCAGTGGGAGGGGATAGTTTATTAGCAAAATCGTTCAACCACTCAGATGGGTCATTGGAGGAGGGGGACGGACCAACAAGGGAGCCACGGAACCGTCTGACGTTTTTCCAAATAAGGGTTGAAGGGGTTCTAGGAGCTAAGTTTTCGCAGAAATTGATCCACCCTTTTTTCTTCTTTTTACTCAGCTCTCGCTTCGTACGCGCAGCAACTTGTTTATAATGCAGATAGTTCTCCTCAGTCATTGATGCTTTGTATTGTTTTTCGGCTTCCTTTCGGCGAGCAACTAAAACCGAGCAATCAGAGTCCCACCACGGAGGTGGAGCTAATTTGGTTCTATTAGGTTTCCTAACTGGAATACTGGCATCAGCCGCGTTTGACAAAGCCTCAATGAATGAGGAGTATCTATCCTCGAGAGTCATTGGAGAGCCGTCCAATCTGGAAAGTATTGAATCCGCTGTTATTGAATATTTTAACCAGTCAGCATCGCGGACTACATATTTAAGGCGAGGCGGGGGGGCGGTATAGGGGATGGTGGATGAAGGCTTCGATATTATAATTGGGAAATGGTCACTACCATGGGAATGGGAAAGGGTTCTCCATGAACAAAGGGATGAAAGGTTAGAAGAGCACAAAGAGAGATCGACCGCGGACCGAGGATCCTGAGAGGGCGCAGTTAATCTTGTTGGGGAACCGTCATTTAGTAGGCAAAGGTTATAATCGTCGAATAGATCCATTAATTCAGAAGCGAAAGCATCACATGAGTGAGAGCCCCATGCGATGTGGTGTGCATTAAAATCGCCTAAAACAATGATAGGAAGCGGGAGGGAAGAGAGAATACGGCGGAGATCCGGAATAAGAGCTAAAGAAGGGTGGGGAATGTAAATAGATAAGATAGATATGTCCATGACTCGAACAGCCACGACGTTAAAAACCGGGCTGTGAGTCGGGATAGAAAGGGAGTTATAAATAAAAGATTTCTTAACTAATAGGGCACTACCTCCGTAGCCATCGTCCCTGTCATCCCTGAGACAGGCATAACCAGAGACCCGGAACCGGGACCCAGGCTTAAGCCATGTCTCCGAAATGGCAGCAACTGCCACGGAGTGTTTATTGAGTATGTATATAATTTCGTTCATTTTATGACGGA
The DNA here is from genome assembly GCA_014851415.1 of Cnaphalocrocis medinalis. NCBI lineage: Eukaryota > Metazoa > Arthropoda > Insecta > Lepidoptera > Crambidae > Cnaphalocrocis > Cnaphalocrocis medinalis. The sequence continues at coordinate 14,641,473 of CM026291.1, read as the reverse complement.
TACTCTTACAGTTCCATTGCAGAAACTGCGCAGTCTCCGTCATCGCCATCCTGAGAATGGACTTCTAGCGGCGGTACTAATCTACTAAGCTTGGAAAGTTGGTGGGCAACGTTGGGCGGTATAGCATCGCTGAATTTAGATATAATTTGTATAAGTGTACTGATTAAGGATTCTATTAAAAAGTCGTTACCTGTGGCTAGGGAGGGGTTCTGGGGATTTTGAAGAGCACAACCATTTGGCAGGGAAGAAGACGGGGTACTAATTATGGCCTGATGAGCGTGCCTATCATAGCCTCTGGTTGGCGGGGTTCTAGCGCGCGGGCTTAGGGTTACGGTCTTTCTATATGCTTTTGACATGGAGGGAGGGGGATGGCATGGGGGAGGGACAGATGACTGGGATGGGGTTACCTGAGAGAAAGTGACGTTCTTGACAGCATCACTATATGGTCGTCTTACGTTGGCTACACGGGCAGACGCGTCAAAGTACGATACGCTCTCTTGAGACATGAGTAATTTAATCTGCCTTTGTCGCGTTTGTTCCGGGCAGCATCTGCTCGTGGCAAAATGCGTCCCTGAGCAATGCAGGCACGTAGAAGCTTCTTCTAAAATGTCACAGCTATCGCCAGTATGTTCTTGAGCACAGCGGAAGCAACGAGGCTTTGAGCGGCACTGAGACTTCACATGACCAAAGCGACAGCAGCTGAAGCACTGAATAGTTGGCAACTGATACGTATGAACAAGCATAGATGTGTGGTATGAGTAGATTTTTTCAGGCAGCATTTGGCCAGAGAAGGTCAGCACCACCGACTGAGTTGGGGTCCAAGTAACGTTACCGTTAGTGATCTTTTTTTTATTAAGTCTCCGTGCTTTTAAAATTACGCCGCACCTTTCTGGTAATTCCACAGACTCGATAAATTCGTCAAGTGATAGGTCAACTGGGACGCCATGGGTTATTCCCATACGAGTTACAATATAAGTTGGGATGGTGGCCGTGAACCTATTTGAGGAGAGGAAGTCCGAGGAGGCAAAGTCATTCGCTGAAGAGCTCGATGTAAACTCAACAGAAATACGATTTCTACCGACATTTTTTATTCCGTCCTTGACGATGTTCCTTATACCTTTTTTGTGTAGGAGCTGGCCAAATTTGATTCCCCTAATGGCGGTCCCCGCAGCTGGGTCTGGTTCGGATCTAGAAACGTGTACAACAAACGGTCCGCAGTCGTTTTCAGTGTAACGCCGTGATTCAGAGAAACTGGGATGTGTATAGATAGACTGCATTGACGCAGACGTATCTATATCATTGATGTTTCTGTGACGCTTGTCGGGATTGGAGACGTTCGAGTTCTCCAAAGGCAGCTTGTGCTTACGGGTCTCGCCTACACTAACGGCACTATTATGGTTTTGTTGGCTACAAAACATATCTTGGGACATCATGGTACCATCCGGAGGATCAGGGGGTTTAAGTGGTGGGTCATCCATTATGACAACCCTACCAGGAAGAGGTTATAAAGAATAAATAAATATATTTAATGAGAAGTTAGTATTAACTAACTTACCCAGACACAGCAACACAGAGTTAGGAAGCAAAGAAGAACAAGAAATATAGAATCTACAATAGCAAGGGCACAAAAAACAACTATCGAATTCAAACACGTGTGTCACTCAACGCCAAAACTTTGACAGTCCTCTGATTTTTTATTACGCAGATTAAACTGACAGATGTCAATGTGTCATCCCCATACATTATCACTAAATTTGACAGATGCAGTATGTAAAACATGACATCTGTCAGTTTACTCTGCAATTAAACATCAGAGTATAGACCTATTGAGTCTTATGACTATACAGCCGGTTTCTGAATTGAGAATATGTCATTGAGAACGTTCTAAGCACGACTTAAGTATGACTTATGAATGATTCTGTTTTTGAATTAAGTTTAAGTTTCATTTGAGCATTCTTCGTTTAAGAATTCTCAAATTTGACACTTGGGATCATCAACTTATGCTTAACTCGAGATTTGCGTTTCTGAACACAACTGACAGTTCTCAACTCTCGCTCAGTGCACCCGTAAGCGTCTGACTTTTGAGTAACCGAATTGCTGTGCTTAAACTATACTTTACTTCTATCCGTGTTTGTTTAAACCAATAAACAGCATGTCTAGTGACGATACTTCTTTATCACCGATGGAGGAACCCCAATTACAACAACCACGGAGAAGACGTGTGGCAAGACATCAGCCAATTTTTTTTCGAACCCTAACCGATGACCAATTTAAAGATCGGTTTCGGTTTACCAAAGAATCTGTCAGATTAATATTTAATAAAATTAGAGGATATTTACGTCCTCCTAGAATACAAAGGCGGGATTGTGTATCCCCGATGTTGCAACTGCTAATAGCATTAAGGTTCTATGCAACTGGCAGCTTCCAAGCAGTCATCGGGGATACCACCAACGTAAGTAAGGCGACAGTGTGCCGTGTGATCGAAAATATCACCACAGCCATTTGCTTGCTAAGGCGACAATATGTGAAAATGCCTACTGCTGAAGAACGGCCATCTGTAGCAGCCAATTTTTCGATATAGCCGGGTTTCCCAGAGTCATTGGAGCAGTAGACTGTACACATATAAAAATAAATTCACCAGGAGGCAATAGAGCAGAATTGTACAGGAATAGAAAAGGGTACTTTTCAATTAATGTTCAAGCAGTTGCGATGCAAATTTAAAAATAAGGAGCATTATTGGCTCGTTGGCCAGGGTCAGTTCATGACACAAAAATTTGGAACGACTCTCCACTGGCCGCACAGTTTGAGACGGGAGGTTTGGGAGATTTCTAATAGTTGGTGATAGTGGATACCCGTGTCTTCGGTATCTCATGACACCTTTTTTAAATCCCACCACCAAGCACAGGAAGCATTCAACAGATCACAATCGCAACACGCAATGCTATTGAACGGTGTTTCGGAGTTCTTAAAAGAAGGTTCCCATGCCTTCATTCCGGCATGCAGATAAAACTTCGTAAAGTGCTGAAGGTAATTGTGGCGTGTGTCATCTCCACAATATGGCTCTTGAGTGGATGACCATGTTATTGAATTCGATGAACTCACTGTGGAAGATATGTATGATGGAATGCCTGTACAAAATCAACGTGCACAAAATTTTGCTACAAGGACTGCAATAGTAATAACTACTTCCTCAATAATAATTAATAAATGAGAAAAAAATTTGCAATACTTTTTATTTTCATAAATAATTTACCAGCATCCAACACACTTAACTATCAGCTAAAAACGAATCACCAGTGGGCATTGGCACATAATGTAATAATCATATTCAGATATAATAACAAGCCGTACATTTATAAGATAAACAACAACAACATTTTGTACCATAATAAAAACAAATCTTTCACTCTATTTTAATCAGCTTTAGGCCACTGCTTCTTGAGGATTTTTACATTTAAATCCTGTTTAATTTTTGTCGTGTCGAAATTTTTGCATTTCATTCTTTTTTTGATAATATACTAACTGATTTTTTTTTGAAATAAATTTTTCTTAATCCTTCTACTGATTGCGATTTGCAATTAAATTTAATTTTTAACTCATTTTTAGATTTCTTTTTCATTAAAGGGACACTATATTTTTTTTGGTTTGTTGTAGGACTTGTAGGTTTCTGGACTTCTTCTATTAGGGTTTGGTTGAGCGGGTCAGTTGTAAATTCAATGGTTGGCTCTTGGACAGTTGTCATTTCTCCCTCAGTTGATAGTTCAATTGTTTCCCCTGTAACAAATGTTTGGCTTATAAAATAGAAAAATATCACACATAACTCACTAATCTATCTACACTGGGCATGAGTGACTGGACCTAATCTATCCCAAGGAAGGCTGCTCTAGTAGGGTGAACATTAATAGGCAGGCAAAATAATACAATCTTACCAAAATATTCAGCAGCATCATCTACTCATTTTACCTGGACGAATATGGTCATCAACAATAGACAGAATTTGATGATCAGCATCAGTTAATATAGGATCATATGATCCACCCCAGTTTTCTTAATATTCTTCTTTTCATCAATCCATTTTGTTTTCAAGTCTTTAATTGTATTTTCATTAATGGTTATCTACAAAGACAAATATTATTTAATTTTAATCATTATTTTGTACAATAGTACTTACGTTACAAACATTTTTGTTTACTTTTTATTTTATACAGTATAGTTTGACAATTTCGTTTGAAAATCTTGTTTTAATGGATTTCTAAACTTAATAGTTCTAGGAAATTATGAATCGGGGCTATCAGTAGGTAGGCAAGTTATTAGAAACTGCACTCTCCATACAAATCTCTCAAATATAGGTAAACTTACATTTTTCATCAATTGGATGTATTAATTCCACTTGTACCGGTTCAATATCAAATCTGTGTATCTGGAAATTAAATAGTGTTATATTATTTCTTTACTCAAGATTTTTAGTGAAGTAATGCACTGTAAGTATACATTACAGCCAACCTAATAAATAACTTACATTCTTGTCAGTATTTATTTCAACAGGCAGCTCCGAGAGGTATCTCTGTTATTTTGCAGTAGCAGTAACCTTTCGAGCACGGTGTTTGATATTATTATAAAAATGTTTGAGCATCGATTCATTCCCTTGGACCTGTCGTACAGATGCTGTTGTATTCTTTGCTAATTGCTCTCCATGCTTCCTTTTTCTTTGATAAGTAGAATGCCAGTCTTTTGCATTCATTATACTTTTGTGTCTAAAAGATAATAAAGTCATTACTAGGTAACTTTAACCTAAGTTACACTTATGTTCATCGTGAACTCTTTAGGAATACTTATATTGTTCGTGATTACTATACTAGACTATATAATATATAAACAATTGGGGTAATGTTTAAATAGTTTTACTTACTTTCCTACAATGGCAAGAAGGTTTTCCTTTTCTTCGTTGGTATAATTCGGAGACCTTTTTTTCTTATCCATTCCATTTTTCAGCTTTGAACTTTTTGACTGTTATGGATGAACGATTGAGCAAGCAACTTGACATTAGACGTTTCGTTGTCCAAAAATGTATTTTGCGTATTTATTTTGTTGTCATGAAATTTAATATTTAACTAAAAAATAATTATATTCTTATGAAATTTAAATTTTTTGTATTTTAGGATACATTCGAAATAATATCTAAATGAATACATGCAAATTGAAATCAAGTCACATACCGATAATTACCGGTTTTTTGACTTGAAACGAACGTCTAAGTACAGATAGAGATTAACTCAACTGAGAGTGAGTTGAGAAATTCTAAAATTGGCATAAGAAACGTAGAAAAACTTAAGTATTGATCAACAGTTAATAAACTCACTGATTGTAATAGAATTCTCAATTCAGAAACCGGCTGATAGTTTCTGTGTGCCTTGAGGCAAAGGCCTCCTCCAACTCTTTCCACTGTACTCTGTCTGTTGCCACTCTCATCCAGAGAGGTCCTATGGTCATTCTTATTTCGTCTTCCCATCTCTTGAGTCTATGCAGTCTTAAAAAAAAAATCTTTTTTGTAATTAACTGTATCGATTAGTGAAACAAATAAACCATTCGTATTTTTAATAATAAAGATCGTGTTAAGTTACCTTCTAGTGATCCATCTGCTCGTCTGCCACCTGTCACTAAATAGTTTTTCTCTAGCGCCCTTATGCACTTTTTTTTTGTACATAGGTAGTAATGATGACAAGTACAATTACTGTACAGTGGCGGACAGGTCAAGCTATACAAAACTGTCAAATTCCTCGATTTCGAACTCAATTTGTAACAATATAAGGTTTATAATCGAATGAAGAAATCTGACAGTTGTGTATAGCTTGATGCGTCCGCCACTGTTCATACTATGTACAGTATAGGCGTAACGAATGGTCCTAAAATTTTATGAAATTGTTTGATGTTATAGATTTGAAATCGAAAAAAAACTCAGTGCTAGTTAAAATTTAAAAATATTTCGTGTATCTGTCTGTTTGAGCGTCGAAATGTGGACGTTAAAAGTCGATTTAAAATTATCCAAAAATCCGGTTATCATTGGATAGCCCATCAAATTTAGAGTAACATTTGCTAAGAAAGTAGTTGTCGAAACGCAACATTTCACATAGCTATCATACAAAATGCATACGCCACGTGTAGAAAATACAATTCGGTGACGTCACGGATATGTAGATTTTATATGGAGCGTTTTTGATCAAGTTTAAAACTGTGATTTTAAAATCATGATTTCTCGGAAAGCTTTTAAGATATCAAAGTATTTTTTACCAATGTTTTTGTGATTGAGGAATCTTACGATTGCATAATAAATTAAAAATAAATCGTCTTGCCTTGTCATCATTACTACCCCCATCACTTTGTACTACAAAAAAGACTAAATGTACAGATCATTTCAATCAGGTATCCGTGTATTCTTTTCAGGGACTGGTCTTATCAGTGAATGTCCGGAAAACGTACAAAATGGAAGGACTGGCTCGACACAACGGACCCCGAACAACGCAGCAAATGAAGCCAACCAATCCATCTCTACTGAATGTGGAAGTGATGTCAAGCCCTTGCTGGACATCACTCCCTCGAGTGAACGCAGCACTGACGCGGAGCATTCAGATGCGACGCCTCAAGCCGACAAGAAAACTGTTCCGAGTTGAATGCACAACTTGCTCCAAACGCGTCACCGAACTTACTCCAAAATACGTTATGATTTGCGAGCAATGTGGAATAGCTTTCAAGTCTTTAAGATTATACGAAAATCATAGAAAAATAAGTCACACTATGTCCTTCATATGTGATCATTGCAAAGAAGTATTTGATAACAGACCAAGTTTAATAGTTCACGTGAGAACGCACATGTCAAACGATTATATGTTGCATCAAACAGCTCGTTATAGGAAAATGCAGAGGGATTCTTGAATAAATCAAGTATTAAAAACACACAGCGAAAAACAGTATCTATGCGAATACTGTAAAGCAGTTCACGCACAAACGCGTCTTGATAAAGCATCTAAGAAAACATGAAGGAGTGAAATCACATCGATGCAGTTATTGCAACAAGTTTTCTCCCTTAAAAGTAATTTAAAACACACATTTTAATACACACCGGGGAAAAACCGCATCGCTGCAGAGTTTGCAACAGAGCTTTCACAGTTAAAAGTAGTTTAAAAACACACGTATTAATACACACCGGGGAAAAACCGTATCGCTGCAGTCATTGCAATAAAGCTTTCTCGCAGAAAGGTAATTTAAAAGCACACATGTTATTACCAACGGGGAAAAACCGCATCGCTGCAGTCATTGCAATAAAGCTTTCTCCCATAAAAGTCAGTTAAAACCACACATGTTAATACACACCGGGGAAAAACCGCATCGCTGCAGTCATTGCAATAAAGCTTTCTCGCTGAAAGTTAATTTAAATAGACACATGTTATTACACACCGAGAAAAACCGCATCGCTGCAGTCAATGCAATAAAGCTTTCTCGCATAAAGGTAGTTTAAAAGCACACATGTTATTACACAACGGGGAAAAACCGCATCGCTGCAGTCATTGCAATAAAGCTTTCTCCCAAAAAAGTCAGTTAAAACCACACATGTTAATACACACCGGGGAAAAACCGCATCGCTGCAGTCATTGCATAAAGCTTTCTCGCTGAAAGTTAATTTAAATAGACACATGTTATTACACACCGGAGAAAAACCGCATCGCTGCAGTCAATGCAATAAAGCTTTCTCGCATAAAGGTAGTTTAAAAAAACACATGTTAATACACACCGGGGAAAAACCGTATCGCTGCAGTCATTGCAACAAAGCTTTCACAGAAAAAATGGATTTAATTGCACACATGTTACTACACACCGGGGAAAAACCGCATCGCTGCAGTCATTGCAATAAAGCTTTCTCGCTGAAAGTTAATTTAAATAGACACATGTTATTACACACCGGAGAATATCCGCATCGCTGTAGTCATTGCAACAAAGGTTTTTCATATAAAAAAGTTTAGAGTCACATAACTAACACCGGGGAAAAACCGCATCGCTGCAGTCAATGCAATAAAGCTTTCTCCCATAAAAGTCAGTTAAAACCACACATGTTAATACACACCGGGGAAAAACCGCATCGCTGCAGTCATTGCAATAAAGCTTTCTCGCTGAAAGTTAATTTAAATAGACACATGTTATTACACACCGGAGAATATCCGCATCGCTGTAGTCATTGCAAAAAAGGTTTTTCATTTAAAAAAGGTTTAGATAGACACATAACACAGATCTGCAAAATGAGGGTCATAACTTCCTCTCTGGAATTTGATAGCTGATTCTAGGGTATTTTGGTGCGCTGATTGCGAATATGTACTTAGTTTTTCGCCATCACCTCCAGATTTTTCAAAAAGATACGGATAGAAAATAAGAAAAATCTCAATTTTTCACATACAAAAAATTATATTTAAAAATTACAGTACTTTTAACTTAAAAACCGGCCAAGTGCGAGTCGGGCTCGCGCACAAAGGGTTCCGTAGCAGCAAATATAAGATTTTTAAAGGTGTACAATACTGTAGTTATTTTTTGATCTATCTTATAAGGTTCAGCCTCGTTTTCAGTGTAAGCACAATACTTAACCAAAATTACAGTTAAATCAACCTATCTCAAAAACTATAAGAGATACTTTGATCAAACCAAAATCGTTGAAAGAGTTAATTAGCATGCATCACCTCTATTTTTTTAGAATTTTATACCCCGTAGTTATAAAAATAGAGGGGGGGGGGACATACTTTTTACGACTTGGAGAGCTGATATCTCAAAAACCGTTCACTTTAAGAAAAATGTTTTTTAGAAAACTTTATATCATTTTAAAAGACCTTTCCATTGATACCCCACACGGGTAGTACAGTGGCCAGCACATCAAGTTACTACAATCTGTCAAATTTCCTCAGTTGATATTGAACCAAACACGTTTGACATAAAAGTGAGGTTCGATTGAAGAAATTTGACAGATTGTAGTTACTTGATGTGCTGGCCACCGTACATCGAAAAAAAAAATTTCATCCCTCAGTTACATGTATGGGGGCCCCACCCCCAATTCTTTTTTTTACTATTTAGTGTCATATTTTTGTGACGCTTGTCGGGATTGGAGACGTTCGAGTTCTCCAAAGGCAGCTTGTGCTTACGGGTCTCGCCTACACTAACGGCCACTATTATGGTTTGTTGGCTACAAAACATATCTTGGGACATCATGGTACCATCCGGAGGATCAGGGGGTTTAAGTGGTGGGTCATCCATTATGACAACCCTACCAGGAAGAGGTTATAAAGAATAAATAAATATATTTAATGAGAAGTTAGTATTAACTAACTTACCCAGACACAGCAACACAGAGTTAGGAAGCAAAGAAGAACAAGAAATATAGAATCTACAATAGCAAGGGCACAAAAAACAACTATCGAATTCAAACACGTGTGTCACTCAACGCCAAAACTTTGACAGTCCTCTGATTTTTTATTACGCAGATTAAACTGACAGATGTCAATGTGTCATCCCCATACATTATCACTAAATTTGACAGATGCAGTATGTAAACATGACATCTGTCAGTTTACTCTGCAATTAAAAATCAGAGTATAGACCTATTGAGTCTTATGACTATACAGCCGGTTTCTGAATTGAGAATATGTCATTGAGAACGTTCTAAGCACGACTTAAGTATGACTTATGAATGATTCTGTTTTTGAATTAAGTTTAAGTTTCATTTGAGCATTCTTCGTTTAAGAATTCTCAAATTTGACACTTGGGATCATCAACTTATGCTTAACTCGAGATTTGCGTTTCTGAACACAACTGACAGTTCTCAACTCTCGCTCAGTGCACCCGTAAGCGTCTGACTTTTGAGTAACCGAATTGCTGTGCTTAAACTATACTTTACTTCTATCCGTGTTTGTTTAAACCATAAACAGCATGTCTAGTGACGATACTTCTTTATCACCGATGGAGGAACCCCAATTACAACAACCACGGAGAAGACGTGTGGCAAGACATCAGCCAATTTTTTTTCGAACCCTAACCGATGACCAATTTAAAGATCGGTTTCGGTTTACCAAAGAATCTGTCAGATTAATATTTAATAAAATTAGAGGATATTTACGTCCTCCTAGAATACAAAGGCGGGATTGTGTATCCCCGATGTTGCAACTGCTAATAGCATTAAGGTTCTATGCAACTGGCAGCTTCCAAGCAGTCATCGGGGATACCACCAACGTAAGTAAGGCGACAGTGTGCCGTGTGATCGAAAATATCACCACAGCCATTTGCTTGCTAAGGCGACAATATGTGAAAATGCCTACTGCTGAAGAACGGCCATCTGTAGCAGCCAGATTTTTCGATATAGCCGGGTTTCCCAGAGTCATTGGAGCAGTAGACTGTACACATATAAAAATAAATTCACCAGGAGGCAATAGAGCAGAATTGTACAGGAATAGAAAAGGGTACTTTTCAATTAATGTTCAAGCAGTTTGCGATGCAAATTTAAAAATAAGGAGCATTATTGCTCGTTGGCCAGGGTCAGTTCATGACACAACAATTTGGAACGACTCTCCACTGGCCGCACAGTTTGAAGACGGGAGGTTTGGGAGATTTCTAATAGTTGGTGATAGTGGATACCCGTGTCTTCGGTATCTCATGACACCTTTTTTAAATCCCACCACCACAGCACAGGAAGCATTCAACAGATCACAAATCGCAACACGCAATGCTATTGAACGGTGTTTCGGAGTTCTTAAAAGAAGGTTCCCATGCCTTCATTCCGGCATGCAGATAAAACTTCGTAAAGTGCTGAAGGTAATTGTGGCGTGTGTCATTCTCCACAATATGGCTCTTGAGTTGGATGACCATGTTATTGAATTCGATGAACTCACTGTGGAAGATATGTATGATGGAATGCCTGTACAAAATCAACGTGCACAAAATTTTGCTACAAGGACTGCAATAGTAAATAACTACTTCCATCAATAATAATTAATAAATGAGAAAAAAATTTGCAACAATACTTTTTATTTTCATAAATAATTTACCAGCATCCAACACACTTAACTATCAGCTAAAAACGAATCACCAGTGGGCATTGGCACATAATGTAATAATCATATTCAGATATAATAACAAGCCGTATACATTTATAAGATAAGAACAACAACAACATTTATTGTACCATAATAAAAACAAATCTTTCACTCTATTTTAATCAGCTTTAGCCAACTGCTTCTTGAGGATTTTTACATTTAAATCCTGTTTAATTTGTTCGTGTCGAAATTTTTGCATTTCATTCTTTTTTTGATAATATACTAACTGAATTTTTTTTTTGAAATAAATTTTTCTTAATCCTTCTACTGATTGCGATTTGCAATTAAATTTAATTTTTAACTCATTTTTAGATTTCTTTTTCATTAAAGGGACACTATATTTTTTTTGGTTTGTTGTAGGACTTGTAGGTTTCTGGACTTCTTCTATTAGGGTTTGGTTGAGCGGGTCAGTTGTAAATTCAATGGTTGGCTCTTGGACAGTTGTCATTTCTCCCTCAGTTGATAGTTCAATTGTTTCCCCTGTAACAAATATGTTTGGCTTATAAAATAGAAAAATATCACACATAACTCACTAATCTATCTACACTGGGCATGAGTGACTGGTACCTAATCTATCCACAAGGAAGGCTGCTCTAGTAGGGTGAACATTAATAGGCAGGCAAAATAATACAATCTTACCAAAATATTCAGCAGCATCATCATACTCATTTTTATCTGGACGAATATGGTCATCAACAATAGACAGAATTTGATGATCAGCATCAGTTAATATAGGATCATATGATCCACCTCCAGTTTTCTTAATATTCTTCTTTTCATCAATCCATTTTGTTTTCAAGTCTTTAATTGTATTTTCATTAATGGTTATCTACAAAGACAAATATTTATTTAATTTTAATCATTATTTTGTACAATAGTACTTACGTTACAAACATATTTTTGTTTACTTTATTATTATTACAGTATAGTTTGACAATTTCGTTTGAAAATCTTGTTTTAATGGATTTCTAAACTTAATAGTTCTAGGAAATTATGAATCGGGCTATCAGTAGGTAGGCAAGTTATTAGAAACTGCACTCTCCATACAAATCTCTCAAATATAGGTATAACTTACATTTTCATCAATTGGATGTATTAATTCCACTTGTACCGGTTCAATATCAAATCTGTGTATCTGGAAATTAAATAGTGTTATATTATTTTCTTTACTCAAGTATTTTTAGTGAAGTAATGCACTGTAAGTATACATTACAGCCAACCTAATAAATAACTTACATTCTTGTCAGTATTTATTTCAACAGGCAGCTCCGAGAGGTATCTCTGTTTATTTGCAGTAGCAGTAACCTTTCGAGCACGGTGTTTGATATTATTATAAAAATGTTTGAGCATCGATTCATCCCTTGGACCTGTCGTACAGATGCTGTTGTATTCTTTGCTAATTGCTCTCCATGCTTCCTTTTTCTTTGATAAGTAGAATGCACCAGTCTTTTTGCATTCAATTATACTTTTGTGTCTAAAAGATAATACAAGTCATTACTTAGGTAACTTTAACCTAAGTTACACTTATGTTCATCGTGAACTCTTTAGGAATACTTATATTGTTCGTGATTACTATACTAGACTATATTAATATATAAACAATTGGGGTAATGTTTAAATAGTTTTACTTACTTTCCTACAATGGCAAGAAGGTTTTCCTTTTCTTCGTTGGTATAATTCGGAGACCTTTTTTTCTTATCCAATTCCATTTTTCAGCTTTGAACTTTTTTGACTGTTGATGGATGAACGATTGAGCAAGCAACTTGACATTAGACGTTTCGTTGTCCAAAAATGTATTTTGCGTATTTATTTTGTTGTCATGAAATTTAATATTTAACTAAAAAAATAATTATATTCTTATGAAATTTAAATTTTTTGTATTTTAGGATACATTCGAAATAAATATCTAAATGAATACATGCAAATATTGAAACCAAGTCACATACCGATAATTACCGGTTTTTTTGACTTGAAACGAAACGTCTAAGTACAGATAGAGATTAACTCAACTGAGAGTGAGTTGAGAAATTCTAAAATTGGCATAAGAAACGTAGAAAACTTAAGTATTGATCAACAAGTTAAGTAAAACTCAACTGATTTGTAATAGAATTCTCAATTCAGAAACCGGCTGATAGTTTCTGTGTGCCTTGAGGCAAAGGCCTCCTCCAACTCTTTCCACTGTACTCTGTCTGTTGCCACTCTCATCCAGAGAGGTCCTATGGTCATTCTTATTTCGTCTTCCCATCTCTTGAGTCTATGCAGTCTTAAAAAAAAAAACTTTTTTGTAATTAACTGTATCGATTAGTGAAACAAATAAACCATTCGTATTTTTAATAATAAAGATCGTGTTAAGTTACCTTCTAGTGATCCATCTGCTCGTCTGCCACCTGTCACTAAATAGTTTTTCTCTAGCGCCCTTATGCACTTTTTTTTTGTACATAGGTAGTAATGATGACAAGTACAATTACTGTACAGTGGCGGACAGGTCAAGCTATACAAAACTGTCAAATTTCCTCAATCGATTTCGAACTCAATTTGTAACAATATAAGGTTTATAATCGAATGAAGAAATCTGACAGTTGTGTATAGCTTGATGCGTCCGCCACTGTTCATACTATGTACAGTAATAGGCGTAACGAATGGTCCTAAAATTTTATGAAATTGTTTGATGTTATGATAGATTTGAAATCGAAAAAAAACTCAGTGCTAGTTAAAATTTAAAAATATTTCGTGTATCTGTCTGTTTGAGCGTCGAAATGTGGACGTTAAAAGTCGATTTAAAATTATCCAAAAATCCGGTTATCATTGGATAGCCCATCAAATTTAGAGTAACATTTGCTAAGAAAGTAGTTGTCGAAACGCAACATTTCACATAGCTATCATACAAAATGCATACGCCACGTGTAGAAAATACAATTCGGTGACGTCACGGATATGTAGTGATTTTATATGGAGCGTTTTTGATCAAGTTTAAAACTGTGATTTTAAAATCATGATTTCTCGGAAAGCTTTTAAGATATCAAAGTATTTTTTTACCAATGTTTTTGTGATTGAGGAATCTTACGATTGCATAATAAATTAAAAATAAATCGTCTTGCCTTGTCATCATTACTACCCCCATCACTTTGTACTACAAAAAAAGAACTAAATGTACAGATCATTTCAATCAGGTATCCGTGTATTCTTTTCAGGGACTGGTCTTATCAGTGAATGTCCGGAAAACGTACAAAATGGAAGGACTGCCTCGACACAACGGACCCCGAACAACGCAGCAAATGAAGCCAACCAATCCATCTCTACTGAATGTGGAAGTGATGTCAAGCCCTTGCTGGACATCACTCCCTCGAGTGAACGCAGCACTGACGCGGAGCATTCAGATGCGACGCCTCAAAGCCGACAAGAAAACTGTTCCGAGTTGAATGCACAACTTGCTCCAAACGCGTCACCGAAACTTACTCCAAAATACGTTATGATTTGCGAGCAATGTGGAATAGCTTTCAAGTCTTTAAGATTATACGAAAATCATAGAAAAATAAGTCACACTATGTCCTTCATATGTGATCATTGCAAAGAAGTATTTGATAACAGACCAAGTTTAATAGTTCACGTGAGAACGCACATGTCAAACGATTATATGTTGCATCAAACAGCTCGTTATAGGAAAACTGCAGAGGGATTCTTGAATAAATCAAGTATTAAAAAACACACAGCGAAAAAACAGTATCTATGCGAATACTGTAAAGCAGAGTTCACGCACAAACGCGTCTTGATAAAGCATCTAAGAAAACATGAAGGAGTGAAATCACATCGATGCAGTTATTGCAACAAAGTTTTCTCCCTTAAAAGTAATTTAAAAACACACATGTTAATACACACCGGGGAAAAACCGCATCGCTGCAGAGTTTGCAACAGAGCTTTCACAGTTAAAAGTAGTTTAAAAACACACGTATTAATACACACCGGGGAAAAACCGTATCGCTGCAGTCATTGCAATAAAGCTTTCTCGCAGAAAGGTAATTTAAAAGCACACATGTTATTACACAACGGGGAAAAACCGCATCGCTGCAGTCATTGCAATAAAGCTTTCTCCCATAAAAGTCAGTTAAAACCACACATGTTAATACACACCGGGGAAAAACCGCATCGCTGCAGTCATTGCAATAAAGCTTTCTCGCTGAAAGTTAATTTAAATAGACACATGTTATTACACACCGGAGAAAAACCGCATCGCTGCAGTCAATGCAATAAAGCTTTCTCGCATAAAGGTAGTTTAAAAGCACACATGTTATTACACAACGGGGAAAAACCGCATCGCTGCAGTCATTGCAATAAAGCTTTCTCCCAAAAAAGTCAGTTAAAACCACACATGTTAATACACACCGGGGAAAAACCGCATCGCTGCAGTCATTGCAATAAAGCTTTCTCGCTGAAAGTTAATTTAAATAGACACATGTTATTACACACCGGAGAAAAACCGCATCGCTGCAGTCAATGCAATAAAGCTTTCTCGCATAAAGGTAGTTTAAAAAAACACATGTTAATACACACCGGGGAACGACCGTATCTCTGCAGTCATTGCAACAAAGCTTTCACAGAAAAAATGGATTTAATTGCACACATGTTACTACACACCGGGGAAAAACCGCATTGCTGTAGTCATTGCGAAAAAGCTTATACAGCTAAAAAGCATTTAAAAAGACACTTGCTTATACACACCGGAGAATATCCGCATCGCTGTAGTCATTGCAACAAAGGTTTTTCATATAAAAAAAGTTTAGAGAGTCACATAACTATACACACCGGGGAAAAACCGCATCGCTGCAGTCAATGCAATAAAGCTTTCTCCCATAAAAGTCAGTTAAAACCACACATGTTAATACACACCGGGGAAAAACCGCATCGCTGCAGTCATTGCAATAAAGCTTTCTCGCTGAAAGTTAATTTAAATAGACACATGTTATTACACACCGGAGAATATCCGCATCGCTGTAGTCATTGCAAAAAAGGTTTTTCATTTAAAAAAGGTTTAGATAGACACATAACACAGATCTGCAAAATGAGGGTCATAACTTCCTCTCTGGAATTTGATAGCTGATTCTAGGGTATTTTGGTGCGCTGATTGCGAATATGTACTTAGTTTTTCGCCATCACCTCCAGATTTTTCAAAAAAGATACGGATAGAAAATAAGAAAAAATCTCAATTTTTCACATACAAAAAATTATATTTAAAAATTACAGTACTTTTAACTTAAAAACCGGCCAAGTGCGAGTCGGGCTCGCGCACAAAGGGTTCCGTAGCAGCAAATATAAGATTTTTAAAGGTGTACAATACTGTAGTATATTTTTTGATCTATCTTATAAGGTTCAGCCATCGTTTTCAGTGTAAGCACAATAACTTAACCAAAATTACAGTTAAATCAACCTATCTCAAAAACTATAAGAGATACTTTGATCAAACCAAAAATCGTTGAAAGAGTTAATTAGCATGCATCACCTCTATTTTTTTTAGAATTTTATACCCCGTAGTTATAAAAATAGAGGGGGGGGGGGACATACTTTTTACGACTTTGAGAGCTGATATCTCAAAAACCGTTCACTTTAAGAAAAATGTTTTTTAGAAAACTTTATATCATTTTAAAAGACCTTTCCATTGATACCCCACACGGGTATGTACAGTGGCCAGCACATCAAGTTACTACAATCTGTCAAATTTCCTCAGTTGATATTGAACCAAACACGTTTGACATAAAAGTGAGGTTCGATTGAAGAAATTTGACAGATTGTAGTAACTTGATGTGCTGGCCACCGTACATCGAAAAAAAAAATTTCATCCCTCAGTTACATGTATGGGGGGCCCCACCCCCAATTCTTTTTTTTACTATTTAGTGTCATATTTTTGTAGCGGTTCATACAACACATATTCCCATCAAATTTCATCACTGTAGTACTTACAGTTTCCGAGTAAATCGGCTGTGACAGACGGACAGACGGACATGACGAAACTATAAGGGTTCCGTTTTTGCCATTTTGGCTACGGAACCCTAAAAACTACTAAAATATAACGACAACTTATTACTAGTCTAAATTACCTATAATTTTTATTTGTGGAACCTCGTCCTTTTTTCCTGGAAGCTTCGGTTGTGCGATTTTCGCTTAAATTTCCGGTTTGGATCGTCGCGCTTCAATAACCAACAGTAGTCCGCCATCATGCTAGTATTCCATCTTCCTTGATAACGGACTTCCAGCTCTTTCAAATCTTGGTGAAATCTTTCGCCTTGTTCTTCGCTAACGGCTCCTAGATTTTTTGGGAAGTAGTCAATGTGCGAATTTAAAAAATGAAGTTTAATGCTCATATTACAACCCATTACACCAAAATTTGTAATCATTTTGGCCACTATTTATTTATAGTCGGAGCTTTTATTGTTCCCCAAAAAGTTTTTCACCACTTCCTTAAATGACTGCCATGCTTGCAACTCAATATCATTAAGTTTTTCATCAAACTTTTCCTCCGACATTAATTTTCTTATATCAGGGCCTTATATATATACTTATACAAAAACCCTTTGGTTTATCTTTATTACACCCTTTTCCAATAATATTTACAACAATTAGGTAAAATTACCTGATCATTATGTATTAATGAGCTCATTACTAAATAAAGCCAAAATGACCCGTTTTCGACATGATTAATGCGAATTACTTATATTCATTATGTAGTAATTAACAAATACTGATTTGTAATAATTTTTATGTCTCCTGACACTAATTAAATGCAATAAAACTCAAGCTAAAGTAATTTAATGACGTTTTATAAATTTTAAAATGTAGGCGCTCAGATATTTTGCAAAATCTTAAATATTCAATATCAAAAAATCCTGACGTGATGGATTTTTTTTATTATTTTTCTAGTAATTAGCACATCAGAAACTATAGAAAACGTTACTCAGATTTCGAAGAGGAAAACCATTGCAGACCTGTGTAATTATACACACCGGGGAAAAACCGTATCGCTGCAGTCATTGCAACAAAGCTTTCTCAAACGAAATTGCTTTAAACAGACACATACTAACACACACTGGGGAAAAACGGCATTCCTGTAGTCATTGCAAAAAAGCTTTCTTATATAAAGCTGGTTTAGACAGACACTTGCTAACACACACCGGGGAAAAGCTGTATCGCTGTAATGATTGCAACAAAGCTTTCGGAACTAAAGATAATTTAAAAAAACACATACCAATACACACCCAGAAAAAAACGCATCGATGCAGTTATTGCAAAAAAGTTTTCGCAAATAAATCTTATTTAAAGAGACACATACTAACGCACACCGAGGAAAAACCGCATCAATGCAATCAATGCAAAATAGCTTTCGCAGTTCTAAGTCGTTTAAAAACACACATGTTAATACACACCGAGGAAAAACCGCATCAATGCAGTCATTGCAAAAAAGCTTTCTTAACTAAAAGTAATTTAAAAATTCACATGTCAATACACACAAGTGAAAAATCGCACCGATGCACTCAGTGCGAAAAAGCTTTCGTAAGTAAAGATTATTTAAATAGACACATGCAAATAGTAGAAGATCCGTAGAACATCGACCTTCACCGAGCTGATAATCGAATGAAATATCCTTTATGACAAATTTTATATACTAGAAAATATATTAAAAATAGGTTTGCTAAAAAAATCCTGGACAGACTATTTTTAATTAATTTTTTAAAAATAAAATATTTAACTAAATTTTGCAACATTAAGATAATAAGAAAATTTTCATTCTTACTTAAAGTATAAAACGTATAGAATGTGCCGCCATTGGGTTGTCTATTATTTACCTGGACAGAGAACTCGGTTGTCAGGTATAAACAGGTATGTCGATGGCAGTTTACCTTCACTTGAAATGATAATAAAAAAATTGGCGGCACATTCTATACGTTTTATACTTTAAGTAAGAATGAAAATTTTATTAAATATTAAATTTAGTTAAATATTATTTTAAAAAAATAATTAAAATAGTCTGTCCAGGATTTTTTTAGCAAACCTATTTTTAATATATTTTCTAGTATATAACATTTGTCATAAAGGATATTTCATTCGATTATCAGCTCGGTGAAGGTCGATGTTCTACGGATCTTAGACTAAAATACACACCGGGAGAAAACCGTATTGCTGCAGTCATTGCAAAAAAGCTTTCGTAAGGAAATTTACTTTGAAAAAACACATGCTAATACACACCAGGTAAAAATCGCATTGCTGCAGTAATTTAATCATATAATAAATTATTATTATTTATTATACACCGTGCTTTTTTAACCGTCGTTCATACTTCTCGAGGGCGTTATACTGATGGAAACAAACATTTTTCTCCAAGGAAGATAGGGTCAAATCTCAAAAAAAAATGACCTTCCCATACAAATTGCAACTATCAGCTGATCACTTTTTTTTTTTTTTATGGCCTTGGACTCGCGCCTTTGAAACGCGATGATTCCGCCAATGTCAAGTGGCTAGACGATTTCTATCTATTTCGAGGTCTTCTTTTGGTTAATTTTGTATGGGAAGGTGATTTTTTTTTTTTGAGATTTGACACTACGTTCCTTGGAGAAAAATGTTTGTTTTCATCAGTATAACGCCCTCGAAAAGTGTGAACGACGATTAAAAAAGCGTGGTGTATAATAAATAAATAATAATTATTTATTTATTTCAATAAAAAGTTCTCGTAGAAAAATAATTAAAGACTCACGAATTTAAGGCTCAATGAAAGATAAGTATTTTTTTTTTTGAGTTAGGGTAACCGAGACAGTGATTGCCCAGTGTACAGTGATTGCCCGAATTAAGGTTAACATACATTTTAACTTATTTTCAAAGGTGTAGTTTTACATTAAATCCGTTAAATAACACTAGGATACTGTTTACTAGAGTTCTAAATAAGACATTTGGCAAAATTTTCAATAAATAATATTGTAATGGCAGTTTTTGGACAGCGGGTGTCCGTCACTTCAATAAATGCGAATTCCTTACAATATTTGTTAAGGATACATTTTGCGGTTTTGAAGTTTTATCACTTTTAATTTTATTTTTTGAGCGTTAAAACACAGCGACATGTTTGTTAAAGCTTTAATGTTTCATTTGAAGCAGTTATCGTGCCGTAATTTTATTCCATTAAGTATTTTAAGGGCAATCACTGTACCTAAATTAGGAGAAATTCAGTTATTGCCATACCAGAATTCAGTTATTGCCATAGGTATGACACAGTGATTGCCCGGGTAGGTATTTACTAAATCACGTGAGGGATACAATAAATCGAACCGAATATTTTCTATATATCCTGTATCTTTCTTTATATCTATATGTCTAGGTAGGTACTTACTTTAAGGAGTTTTGAAAAATTTGATCTGCTACCGCAAATCTTGGAGGAAAAGTGGTAAGAAGAACAACCAAATTTATCGTAATAATTATATTATTTTACCGTGGGAGAGCCACGCTTCAGAATGATTAAGCCGGCTTAAACGGAGTGATTCTATGATCACAGAAAACCAAAGTCAAGGGGCGCTAACGCGTGAGTGTACCGGAGGTTCTGTGAAGGGGGAACAGGAGTTAAAATGTTGGCAGCGCATTTGTGATTCCCCTTGTTGTTGCGAGTGTCTATGAGCGGTGGAAATAGCTTACCATCAGGTGATCCGTATGCTTGTGTGCCACCTATCACATATAAAAATGGAATTACCAAATTATGGTTGCAGTTAGTAATCATTAGAAAAAACTTTCGAATTTCAACTGTGGGAGAGCCACGCTTCGGCATGAATGGGCTGACTTGACCGGAGTGATACCACTGCCTCACAGAAAACCAGCGTGAAGCAGCCCCTGTGCTGAGTTTCGCCGAGTGAGTGAGGGAAACGGAGGCCCACATCCGGGGGGGAGGGGATAAAAGGTTGGCAGCGCACTTGTGACTCCAGTGGTGTTGCAGGTGACCATGGGCGGCAGCATTGCTTATTATATATATGATGTGCAGTCAAAACACGCATCACTTGATGGTAAGCGAATGCCAACGCAGATACTCAACACCAGTGGAATCACAAGTATGCTGCCAATGTTTCAACCCCCCCCCCCCTCACCCCCCATTGGGCCTCCGACAACCTCAAAACTGTATCTACCTTTTGTAAAATTGGTACTTTCCATGTATTCGCTGAGATAACGAGAAACTAGATAGAACAATTTGACGATTTTACTAGATTTTGAAATTAAACGGGTTTTCTTAGTCAATGGTATCTTATTTGGATGATGTTACTGATTTCAATAGCTTAGAAATATATCTTAAACACACAAAAACTTACGAAAGATCTAAAATTTTAATTATTTAATATTATTTTCATGGAATTACAACGTGCGGTATAGTTGGCAATAACTGTCTCATTTGGTTGGCAATAACTGTGTCAAGTGGGCAATCACTGTGTTTTTAGGAGATATTTTTGTTATACGTTATAATTATAAAATATTCTTTAGATGTTTGAATTATTGCTAACTTATCTCAATACTAAACTATTAACGTTGTCAAATAATTACACTCTGATTCCTAATTGTTAAAGTAAAGGATTATATTGAAATAAAACTAGTGTCAATTTCTTAAGTGGGCAATCACTGTCTCGATCACCCTACCGTGTTTGTAACAACAATTAGTTTATTTTTTATTTTTCATTATTTGTTCATTTAATTTTAACCAACTTTAACTGTTTTTTCATGACCCATTTTTGTTTCGATTAATTTTAAGTTGTAGGTATAAGTATACAAAACATAAATATAATGTTATGTTCTGTGAACTAAGTATGAAGTAATAAAAATATCTTGGATACACATATGAGTTAGCAAGTTTTATTATGTTACCAGTGGCCCGCCCTCGCTTCGCTTCGGTATTTTAATTTTAAGAACGAAGCAGAAAAAGATTAGTATAAAGCAATTTTACTGATCTACTTATACAGGGTGTATCTGTGAACATTTACATCCCTTTAACCACGTATTCTATCAACCATTCTGAACACCATTTGTTCTACAACGAAAAATTTTTGGACTCCCCATACAAAATGACCAAGTCACGTGACCGACTTTGTATGGAAAGACGAAATTTTTTTGTTCGAATTTTCAAAAGTCATAGAACAAATGTTGTTCAGAATGGTTGGTAGATTAAAGGGATGTAAATGTTCACAGATACACACTGTATTGAAAAGCGTGCGTAATAGGTACGTGAGAACTGAGTGAGGTCAATCTACACGGTGATTGGTTATTTTTGATGTAAGATGTTAATATGTCACTATAAACAACCAATGACGTCGAAGTTGGACCTCAGGAGGCCAATTCTCGGTTTTCGCCTTCTATGTCGAGTCGAGTCGACTTCATGGAACGTATTACAACCATTATAGGAGAACACAGATTACAGTCGACAATCCTTATCTTTTTCTCATATTGGTCTATGCGTTCCATGAAGTCGACTCGACATAGAAGGCGAAAACCAAGAATTGGCCTCCAGTTCTCACGTATTTAGCGGATTTTTCACACGCGGTAGCATTGAGATAAATAGGACTAGAGAAGCAAACCGCATCAAGACGCGTCAAAAAACTCGTAGCCACTAATCAAATTTGACGACGGAGCTTTGAAACGATTAAATATTTGAAAGAAAACATATGTAGACATATATCTGCCTCGCTCGCGCATGTCGCAAACACTGACGCTCACTCGGATTAGACAAAGACCGCAATGGTCACGTCATATAAGTGACGTGCAATGAGTGCAAATGGCAATGGTGTTGCTAACTTATGAAATGTTTACCCCAAACTTTAGACATATTATTAATAAATTTTATTTTAAAATATTTCAATGATTTTATTTTTACTGGATTATTACAAAAGAAGTCTGTTCGTCGTTGTATGTTGAGTTTAGTCGTGTTTCAGCTTTGAAGTCTTATGGACCGGAGGGAATAAGCAATGCAATCACATAATTAAGTAATAAAAAAAAATCGGTAAAAAAACTTTTAAGTTAAACGGTTTTATCTTATGTGCACTGAAAACTAGAAAATAATAATAACAATTAGGTATTCTGAACTTCTAGTACAGAAATATTTTAGTACTAGGCAGAATAGCTTTTAGGCATATTAGACTAAAATAAAAACGTGGGGCCCATTAACTATTTCTGTAATACTTTCTTCTATACTAAGTGTGGATTGCATCAACTTACTATAATCGTAACTGGAGATTTTGACAATAAATAACCAGCCAGCCATAGGTAGGATTTCAGAGGGGCCCCACGTTTTTATTTTAGTCTAATATGCCTAAAAGCTATTCTGCCTAGTACTAAAATATTTCTGTACTAGAAGTTCAGAATACCTAATTGTTATTATTATTTTCTAGTTTTCAGTGCACATAAGATAAAACCGTTTAACTTAAAAGTTTTTTTACCGATTTTTTATTTTCTAGTTTTTAGTATTTAATGAAAATGCCTACCGTATACCTACAGTATTCTACTAGTGTAGCTCTTTCATTTGATACCCATATTGGGGGGGGTTGTGGAAAAATATGATATCCGCCATTTTGTACCGGCGGCCATCTTAGATTTATAATGTTATTGTTATTACTATATTGTATTGTCATCGGAACTAAAGGTGTGTACCAAATTTCAGATCAATCTGACAAGAGGAAGGTACTTAAATTTCAATTTCTAATTTTGACCCAAACAAATACAGCTAAATAAAACCGTTTAATTATTAGGTAGAAGTATCGCTTTTCTTGCTAATATGGATAAAGATATAGATAAAGTAAGATAGATCGTTTTTTATTTACTTAAAGATAATGACATTTACCTTGGTTGGTTATTAATAACTGACTGAAAACCACTATCTGAAGATCGAAATATGGAAATTGAATGGGTTGGAATGGGCTGATTTCTTCAGTCATAATAAGTCAACTAATTACTAGGTAATGAAATAATTTATAAAACATTTTGTTTTGTTTTATTTAAAAAATATATAATTAACATTCGCCCACATATTCGCCTTTTGGTTCTAGGTTGATCACGGAAGTGCTTCGAACAAATAACGGAATATTCTGATGGACCAACCAGTCCGTCTCCTTTCTTATCAATCGGATATTTGTTATCAATTTATCACTGCGTGCTTCATTTTTAGGCAACCTGGAAAATTTTCACGAATTTAAAATACTTGAAATCACTAAATCCAATTATTAGAATATTCTCCCATTAAATGTGGAAAATCAAAACTCGTTTTTACTTGTAACACTGAACCTTATTTCCAACATTTTAAATTATTATTACTTTTTACATTAAAATAAACTATAAAACAATAAACTTACTTGTGGAAAATTATTCCGGTGGCTTTATGATGCTTTTCTGATTTTGAAACGCACGTTTTAACCACGCATTTACCCATTTTCTGTATTTTTCTTTGACACTTGACTCGGCCGTGTCTCACAGAACACTGAATGAACGTCAGCGACGCATAAGCCTGTAGGCTTATGCTAAGTGGCTACGCTTTTGCGCGGCGACTGCAGATCTAGTATATAGACATCAATGCGCGGTAGGTAGTTCCCATTTCACGACTTTATTGACAGAGTTTAATGAGGCGTTTTCTTAAAATAATAAAAAGGTTATAAAATAATATCTCAATAGATGGCGCTTAGCAGGTGAAAATAGTTCTGTCAATGTCAATAAAGACCAATGAGCTAGGAAACATATGGAGCAGAAATACCTACAAAAAAAACGTGCCGGTTTAGAACATAAAATGGCGGACTGACAGCTATTTTAGTGCTGCTCTGTTGATAATGCTTTATCGATATCATAATTTGTCAAGTCGATACTGACTGGGGTCTAATTTGAATTGAAACGCAAATAAAGCATTGAGTATTGAAGTAACTTTGAGACTCAACCAAACGATTGAGAACGTCATTTCGTAATTTGAAGTGACCATTCTTTCGTTTGAGACCGATGGAAGTTGTTTTGACAGAACTCGTCTCAAATCCTAATTTGAATGCCTAAAATGACATTCGTAAAATTGATTGATTAGAAGCTTAAGTTACTGGTTAAATGAAAATCAAAGTATAAATAGATAGGTACTCTTTATTGCACATAGTTTACAAGTCTTCTTGAAGTAGGTAATAATTATGCTCTTAATCTATATAAATAAAAATGAATCGCCGTTCGTTAGTCTGGCTAAAACTCGAGAACGGCTAGGCCGATTGAGCTGATTTTCTTAACTAGTGTTGCGGCAACACCAGGATCATAGCGGCAACACCAGGATCATAGAACCAATCAACGAATTTTATCGCGTGATATGCGTCCGCTCTCATTGGTGCTTCATAACGTGATATCGCACAAGCGGACCAATGGGAGGCGCCGATGACGTCGCGGAAATCGACTCAACGGACATCGGGATCGCCACTGCATACAAGGAACACCTAACGCGCACATCTAATTCGTAATTTTAATTATTTTAATAGTTTGGTCTGTGACCGCTAAATAAGTATTTCTTTACTCTCTAATACCGAGTTTGCTTTCCTCCACCTCGTCCACTACAACTAGGTATACAGATATGTAGGTATTCAATTTACAATTTAGGTGGTAGTAGGTAGTAGAGCTTGTAGTGATATTATCTTCCTGAGTTCAGTTCGTCGCAGTTTGTAGAAAGAGATCTGTAAGTAAGAAAATTATGGTATTATTGATAAGATTATAATGATACCTACTCTTAATAATAGAGGTAGGGCAATGGTAGCTCAGTGAATAAAAACGGGAGGTCGTAGCAGTAGGTATGTAATACCGGTATCATTAATAATAATCTCAAATTGACGAGTTTACGATATGTGATCAAAATCAAATTGTTACAATACTCCCCAAAGTGAAATTCATCGCTTAGCATAAAAGGTTTATCTTCATCGTAAAATATTATCGATGTTTTTACTACAACCCTAGTATAAAACTCACGAATTTTTATAACATAAAAATATTCAAAATGAAGCATAATCATGGACTGAAAACACACGGATAGAATCACACGGGGAAACAAAAGTGTAAAACATTCAAAGTTTCTATAAATATAATGAACATTTTATAATAATTAGAAAAAAACATAACATACCGGTGCAATGTTAATCTTTGCTGATTTTCGCTTTTCCTTGAGCCACATCCTATAACACTACACTTGGGCATAATGATTAAATGTTTCTTCAATATCCTGTGTAATGTGGACAACGAGTTCTCAAAAGAAAAGAAATTATTAGTTATTTTTGTCGGAAGAAACGGAGAGTTGACACTTCATGTACTTCAGAAAACTGTAACTAAACATGGCTGCCTGGCCGCATTAGGCATTAACGTGGTTGTCAAATGACAATTTTTCCGATTATAGAGCTGAATGAAATAGTGTCATCTCTTTCCACTTATGAAATCAAGGCTGAGTTAGATAGAGAGAACAATAGTTTTGAGAATTCCACGTCGACATGCATGGTATTTGTATAACTGATTTCTGTATAGGACAATAGGCCCGGTCCATATATTTAAGTCAATGGCTTAGTCATATAAAAATACAAATTTTCAGAGTGTACTTACTTAATGAGTTGAGTTGAGTGTTGTTAATGTGTTGACCATGAAGTTAGGCTCCTTCATGTTGTTGACACCCCAAGATTTTTTTAATTTGCCGCCATTCTTTCACGTTTTGTTGGTCAGACTCTATTTTTGCCCGTGTTTTGTTTTCTATGGTCTGTGGGCTGTGCTGTAAGAAGCCGTGTGGTGAGGTGAAAATCCAGGCCGTGAAATTATTTTGACTAACTAAAAATAAAAAATGTCATCAATTAAATTTTGATGGTTTTTTAACTTTCTTTAATTTTCATAATAATCTTCTCGTGATTTTTCACCATCTTGGTCTGTGTTTTTCACTGAATTTCCGATGAAACGTTGAAAATAGTTGTAAATATTAAAAACTATTGGAGATTTAATTCATAATCGTTTCCTATTTTGGAAGTAACCAATCTTCTGTAGTTTGTATACAACAAGCGATGTCGGAGCTGGCGGCCTGCAGGATGTGTTTAGCGGTGGACGCGCGCATGTACACAATCGCCGGCACGCCGCTGCAACACGTCTACGAGAGAATAACCGATATACCGGTATGTAAACCACAATCGTAATTAGCAAGTTGGCTAGTTTCAGTACATCACAAAGCACTTTCTGGTCAGAGCAATATTCTTATATTTGCCAAGAACCTAAACATCAATTAAGTAATCTATAAGTAAACAATGCCATTCTACGGTCTGATTGATTATGATATGATAAACTTTTGTAAATACTCGCCCTAAAGGCCGTGGTGTGATAACCCCTATTTCGAAATTCTCAGCTTCAGAATGGAGACAAAAGGCCTAAGAAAGTGTGCTACCTCTGCTGTCACTTGCTGAGGAAGAATCAAGCCTTCATGGAGAAGTCGGTGAAGGCTGACGAGCTTCTGCGACTAGTACTCGACAGAGGGATTGAGGTAGCATGATCCTACTATTGATTTATTTTTTATACCTAATCATAAAAATTAAGTTGCTACTGATAGGATTAGACTTAATCACCACACTTGTTCACTGATCATCACTATCAAAACTTTTTGAAATATCTACAGCTATTTACGCACCTAGAATGTGTAGGAAAAGTGGCTGTGAGCATTAATATCACAAAAAAATCTTTATTACAGCTTACAGAGGAATATATAAGACTGATGGATAAGTCAGACGTCTGCTCTTCGCTTTCTTTGGCCCGGCCAGAGTTCATAAACTTTGTCTCCCAGGTAAACTTACATTCAACCCAAATAATTAGATGTTTGTTTCTAAATTATCATTCCATTGGATCCATCAATAATGTATTTGTACTCTGCAGAAGCAGCGTACAGATCTCAAGACGCAAGAGCAAGCATCAACAGCTACACAAGTCAAGGACGAGCCTTCTGATGTGAAAGAGGAGACGGAGCTAGTAGGTCAGTATACTGGAACTCTTCCACCTGCCCAGTCGCCGGTTATTTAGTGATACATAAAGTACGACATCTCATATAATGCACTGAGTCTGTACTAAGCAACATCTGTAATATTTGAATTACAAGTATCGGACAACAGAGAAATTACAAAAAAGGAATTCTAAAGTCAAGAAGAAAATGGTGTTTTTAAATTTAATTATTGTTTCAGAAAATTCTGAGCAAATACAAAACGAAGGCCAAGGTGTAGGTATTCCGGAGGCTGAAATCAATATGATGCTTCAAGACCACAGTGATGACATTGATTACGAGGAAGCTGTGGACCCGGACAATGAGGCGCCGCCTAGCGACGATGAAGCTTACAACCCGCTAACAAGTAAGTCCCCTTAACTTTGGTCAATGGTCTTACCAATGAGAATGGAAATGGGAGAGGATCGGCCAAAAGAGCTTGTCTGAGAAGACCAATATGACGCCGTCCTGTGGGGCGTCCGAGATACAGCTGGAGGGACGAAAGTCGTACATCTTCTCGTGTCGATGGCATCTAGATATTATTAAATTTCCCCAGTGCAATACTCGGCCATGGTAGGCTGCAGGAGTTCTCCGTATGTGCAGCTGTCTGGGCATGAAGGACATGCCAGGAGATGAGCCATGGTTTGGGAGCGGCGCCGCACTCGCAAAATTTTTATATTTTTTATTTGATAGGTAGCAGACAAGCAGGTGGACAAAAATTATTAATCATTCATCAGTATAACGCCCGCGAGAAGTGAGAACGACAGTTAAAATGCATGTTGTATATTTTTAAGGCGTGTCGCACACACACTCAAGAGTCGAGGCGGAAGCGTTCAAGAGGCGCACCGCCTCTGACTTTTCTATAGAATCAAATATGTCAACGCATACTGCCAGAGTCGCGGCGCAGTCGAGGCGGCGGAGGTGTAGGGTCGAGTCGGCGACGCGGCGCGGGCGCACGGCACGCCGCCGCCCCGACCCCGCCGCCATTTTTTCATCAGGTGTAAGGCGGGTAGCACACTGCCAGAGTCGAGGCGGAGTCAAGGCACAGTCGACGCGGTGGTGTGATATAAGAGTCGAGGCGGAGGTGCAGAGCATCGTTTACACCCATTCAATATGGAAATGGATGGAATGGATGAAAATATGGCGGCGGGGTCGGGGCGGCGGCGTGCCGTGCGCCCGCGCCGCGTCGCCGACTCGACCCTGCACCTCCGCCGCCTCGACTGCGCCTCGACTGCGCCGCGACTCTGGCAGTATGCGTTGACATATTTGATTGTATAGAAAAGTCAGAGGCGGTGCGCCTCTTGAACGCTTCCGCCTCGACTCTTGAGTGTGTGTGCGACACGCCTAAACGATGCTCTGCACCTCCGCCTCGACTCTTATATCACACCACCGCCTCGACTGTGCCTTGACTCCGCCTCGACTCTGGCAGTGTGCTACCCGCCTTAAGGAAATACAAATCATTTGTTGTGAATGAAATAACATATCAAACTTGACATTGATTTTTGAAGCCCGTCTACGTATATACTATAAATTTAAATCTCAAGTTAAATCTTATTTGATGGCAAATGCCTATTATACAATTGAAGAATACCTAAATGACAAGAATTTGTGAAAATGATAAACTGTTCACCTACACAGTGTTATGTATTATAAAATTTAATTTTTATTTAATTCTTTAAAAGATTTATGATAACAAAAGAGTTGGTCTGTTTTGGGCCCACCTTTTTTTTTATTTTCCTACACGTAAAAACTATTTTTTTTCTGGTAGGTATTTCTCCTGAGACTAGGTTTCCGAAAATAGATTTTTTTTAAAGAACTCCAAATTCGAATAAATAAATACTTTAAATATTAAAAAAAAAATTTTCATCGTGTTTTTCTAAATGTTTTAGTTAAAAAAAAAAGATTTACTATACATATATTTGATCCTCCCGGGTAGAACAATAATTTCTGATACTAGTTTTTAGTTTTATTCGCTGAAATAATATTCCTGAAAAAATTAAAACATTTCGCCCGGATATTGTTTTTTTTTTATCTTACTGTCAATAATGAATGTCTGTCAGGCTGACATTGACAGCTGACAGTGTCAACTGTCAATGTCATTCACTTCTGAAACATCTTGTTTGACATCTGTCATTAAAAATGTGACATTTGACAATTAATGATCGATGTTGCTGAAGGGTTAGGGCAAAAGAAAGCAGCATTAAACGGGATAAAATAAGATTTATTTCAGCTTAGACAAGTTCAGACGACATCAGGGCACAGACAACGAATAGTTAACAAGGAGTTTCATTTTACTTTCCAACAGTTGCCAATGCAGAAAAAGTTTTGGGTTGCTGCTTTATCAACATTAACTATTCAAATGTTTTTACCAAAAAACAAATGTTCGGAGTTTTAAAAAATATATATTTGTACATGGAAATGTTCCTTATTTAATACAACACAACATTTACCTCAAGCTATCACAATGTAACACGCTTTTATTTATAAATGGGGACTTTATGAACAAAGTGTTATATTTCTTTTTAGAGTTAATTTATTTTTAACTTTTTAGTTAATTTTATAAACATATAATAAAAGCTTGTTTTTAAAAGGCTTTTTTTCTTTAATTTTATTTTTAACTTTTTAGTACTTCTATTTTTTTCTAGTTATTCTTGGCAAGCCCTTTTTGCACATAGGTAGTAATGATAACAAGTACAATTACTGTACAGTGGCGGACAGGTCAAGCTATACAAAACTGTCAAATTTCCTTAATCGATTTCGAACTCAATTTGTAACAATAAAAGGTTTATAATCGAATGAAGAAATTTGACAGTTTTGTATAGCTTGATGTGTCCGCCACTGTACATACTATGTACAGTAATAAGCGTGACGAATGGTCCTAAAATTTTATGAAATTGTTTGATGTTATGATAGAAATCGAAAATAACTCTGTGCTAGTTAAAATTTAAAAATACTTCGTGTGTGGGCAACCCACATACATACAGGTAACATTACATAATTACTTTTAATGTAAACAATATGTCTTGTCTCGACACAATGGAGCTCAAATAAAAGATTCTTTAGATATTTAAACTCTTCCTTATAATCAAAGTTAATTTTGGTTTTACAATGATGCCTTGCAGACGGCCAACGGGTAAGTGAACGATGACAGTTAATCCCGATTGTCACTAGCACAACTCCTAAAGCAAACGCAGCCGCAATAGTTCTTATTTGTGAATTGACAGTCTATTATTTAAGTAGGACGATGATGAGCGTCAACACAATACAATACATAATTTAATATATAACATTTAATACATAACACGTACATAAACATTTATATACAAATAGGTACATTTCATACATATACGTAATTACAATAGTTTACATACAAATTAATTCATAGTAAATATCAAAAGTTGCACTCGTTCGAGAGCTCACGCAACGATCGCGCTGTTGAGCCGGAGACGCGCGGGTGCCGGGGAGCGGCGACAGACCAATCAGCGGCGCGCGCCGTACCTCTGCCCCCTCGCCGCGGGTACCCCTCGAGCCGCGGACGCGCACCGATAGCACACTGGCACTTCACTTCACACACTTGCCTTCGGACCGTCGCGTACCCCGGCCGCGTGTTGAGATCTCCGCTTTCCCGCGATCGCGTTGAGACTCCACGCCCCCCGACCAGGAACGCGACCCGAAGTGCATCGTGCACCCAGTGCGCGAGTGCAACGGCGAGTGACGCAATTCGTGCGACGCAAGTTCTTTTATACCGCGACATAGACGCTAAAAAAAAAAAATATTATTAAATAAAAGAGGTATATATATATATTAAAAATATTTATTAAAAAAAAAAAAAAACTCAGAGACCACCGAGACTTGACTGTGACTTGCGATTCAACGACTGGCCTACTTAGGCACGGCCGCTCGAGGAGGTACCACTCCTCGCGGCCCACCCCCACGACACCCTGGACCCGGGAGGGCCAGGAGATGCAGCCCGGGTAAAGAGCCTCGGCTCGAGGCCCGTACTCTAGTACATACTAGAATGACCATGATGATGATGATGCACCGATAGCGAGCGATCGGCCAACTCCGGTCACGACCCGAATCTCTTACGCGGAGCCTGCGCAGCTCTTATCGCGACTACTTACATCGTAACCTAACTTACCTTCTATACTTACTCGTAATCACTGCCTACTGTACTTACTCGTAGTTAACCCGATTCTGTACTTACCTACCTGTACTTACCGGTTAAATAAATAGAAGTCTGGCTGCATTCTAATTCTCTTCATACCACTCCTTCATACCTACTACAACATACATACCCAAACGTGTATCTGTCTGTTTGATCGTCGAAATGTGGACGTTAAAAGTCGATTGAATTGTGGGAGAGCCATGCTTCGGCATGAATGGGCCGGCTCGACCGGAGTGATACCACTGCCTCACAGAAAAACCGGCGTGAAGCAGCTCCTGTGCTGTGTTTCGCCGAGTGAGTGAGGGTACCGGAGGCCCATCGGGGGGGAAGGGGATAAAAGGTTAGCAGCGCCCTTGTGACTCCACTGGTGTTGCATGTGTCCATGGGCGGCGGCAATTGCTTACCATCAGGTGATCCGCCTGCTCGTCTGCTACCTATCACATAAAAAAAAAAATTAAATTATCAAAAAATCCGGTTATCATTGGATAGCCCATCAAATTTAGAGTAACATTTGCTAAGAAAGTAGTTGTCGAAACGCAACATTTCACATAGCTATCATACAAAATGCATACGCCACGTGTAGAAAATACAATTCGGTGACGTCACGGATATGTAGCGATTTTATATGGAGCGTTTTTGATCAAGTTTAAAACTGTGATTTTAAAATCGTGATTTCTCGGAAAGCTTTTAAGATAACAAAGTAATTTTTTTACCAATGTTTTTGTGGTTGAGGAATCTTACGATGGCATAATAAATTAAAAATAAATCGTCTTGCCTTGTCATCATTACTACCCCCATCACTTTGTAAAAAAGAACTAAATGTACAGATCATTTCAATCAGGTATCCGTGTATACTTTTCAGGGACCAGTCCCAGTCTTATCAGTGAATGTCCGGAAAACGTACAAAATGGAAGGACTGCCTCGACACAACGGACCCCGAACAACGCAGCAAATGAAGCCAACCAATCCATCTCTACTGAATGTGGAAGTGATGTCAAGCCCTTGCTGGACATCACTCCCTCGAGTGAACGCAGCACTGACGCGGAGCATTCAGATGCGACGCCTCAAAGCCGACAAGAAAACTGTTCCGAGTTGAATGCACAACTTGCTCCAAACGCGTCACCGAAACTTACTCCAAAATACGTTATGATTTGCGAGCAATGTGGAATAGCTTTCAAGTCTTTAAGATTATACGAAAATCATAGAAAAATAAGTCACGCTATGTCCTTCATATGTGATCATTGCAAAGAAGTATTTGATAACAGACCAAGTTTAATAGTTCACGTGAGAACGCACATGTCAAACGACTATATGTTGCATCAAACAGCTCGTTATAGGAAAACTGCAGAGGGATTCTTGAATAAATCAAGTATTAAAAAACACACAGCGAAAAATCAGTATCTATGCGAATACTGTAAAGCAGGATTCACGCACAAACGCATCTTGATCAAGCATCTAAGAAAACATGAAGGGGAGAAATCACATCGCTGCAGTCATTGCAATAGAGAATTCTCGTGGAAAACAAGTTTAAAGAGACACTTATTAATACACACCGGGGAAAAACCGTATCGCTGCAGTCATTGCAATAAAGCTTTCTCGCAGAAAAGTCATTTAAAAACACACATGTTAATACACACCGGGGAAAAACCGCATCGCTGCAGTCATTGCAACAAATCTTTCATAGATAGAAGTAGTTTTAAAAAACACGTATTAATACACACCGGGGGAAAACCGCATCGCTGCAGTCATTGCAACAAATCTTTCATAGATAGAAGTAGTTTTAAAAAACACGTAGTAATACACACCGGGGAAAAACCGTATCGCTGCAGTCATTGCAATAAAGCTTTCTCGCAGAAAGGTAATTTAAAAGCACACATGTTATTACACAACGGGGAAAAACCGCATCGCTGCAGTCATTGCAATAAAGCTTTCTCCCATAAAAGTCAGTTAAAACCACACATGTTAATACACACCGGGGAAAAACCGCATCGCTGCAGTCATTGCAATAAAGCTTTCTCGCTGAAAGTTAATTTAAATAGACACATGTTATTACACACCGGAGAAAAACCGCATCGCTGCAGTCAATGCAATAAAGCTTTCTCGCTTAAAGGTAGTTTAAAAAAACACATGTTAATACACACCGGGGAACGACCGTATCTCTGCAGTCATTGCAACAAAGCTTTCACACAAAAAATGGTTTTAAATGCACACATGTTACTACACACCGGGGAAAAACCGCATTGCTGTAGTCATTGCAAAAAAGCTTATACAGCTAAAAAGGATTTAAAAAGACACTTGCTTATACACACCGGAGAATATCCGCATCGCTGTAGTCATTGCAACAAAGGTTTTTCATATAAAAAAAGTTTAGAGAGTCACATAACTATACACACCGGGGAAAAACCGCATCGCTGCAGTCAATGCAACAAAGCTTTCACAGAAATAATGACTTTAGAAGCACACATGTTACTACACACCGGGGAAAAACTGCATTGCTGTAGTTATTGCAAAAAAGGTTTTACAACTAAAAAGTATTTAAAAAGTCACTTGCTTATACACACCGGAGAATATCCGCATCGCTGTAGTCATTGCAAAAAAGGTTTTTCATGTAAAAAAAGTTTAGATAGACACATAATTATACACACCGGGGAAAAACCGTATCGCTGCAGTCATTGCAACAAAGCTTTCTCAAACGAAATTGCTTTAAACAGACACATACTAACACACACTGGGGAAAAACGGCATTCCTGTAGTCATTGCAAAAAAGCTTTCTTATATAAAGCTGGTTTAGACAGACACTTGCTAACACACACCGGGGAAAAGCTGTATCGCTGTAATGATTGCAACAAAGCTTTCGGAATTAAAGAGAATTTAAAAAAACACATACTAACACACACCCAGAAAAAAACGCATCCATGCAGTTATTGCAAAAAAGTTTTCGCAAATAAATCTTCTTTAAATACACACATACTAACGCACACCGAGATAAAACCGCATCAATGCAATCAATGCAAAAAAGCTTTCGCAGTTCCAAGTCGTTTAAAAACACACATGTTAATACACACCGGGAGAAAACCGTATTGCTGCAGTCATTGCAAAAAAGCTTTCTTAAGGAAATTTACTTTGCAAAAACACATGCTAATACACACCAGGTAAAAATCGCATTGCTGCAGTAATTTAATCATATAGCACCACCCATACTACCTGGAACCATTCTTCTCCAGAACGCTACGCTTCCAGCGCTCAATTTTTCCGCGCACGTGCAAATTGTGGAACGACCTTCCAGTTGCGGTGTTCCCTGATCGCTATGACATGTCCTTTTTTAAACGAGGTTTGAAAAGAGTACTTCTTTCACGGTAGGCGGCGGCATGACTGTGCCTCGGCATTGTTGTTGTCTATGAGCGGCGGTTACCATTTACCATCAGATGGGCCGCATGCTCGTCTGCCTACTTCAGCAATAAAAAAAAATACGTATATAATAAATAAATACATAATTATTATTTATTATACACCGTGCTTTTTTACCGTGCAAAAAAAAAATTCACCTTCCCATACAAAAGTGATCAGCTGATAATTGCAATTTGTATGGGAAGGCCATTTTTTTTTATTGAGATTTGACCCTATCTTCCTTGGAGAAAAATGTTTGTTTCCATCAGTATAACGCCCTCGAGAAGTATGAACGACGGTTAAAAAAGCGCGGTGTATAATAAATAAATAATTATTATTTATGTATTTATTTCAATAAAAAGTTCTCGCAGAAAAATAATTAAAAAGACTCACGAATTTTTTTTTTTTTTGAGTTACCGTGTTTGTAACAACAATTAGTTTTTTTTTTATGTTATAGGTAGCAGACGAGCAGGCGGACCACCTGATGGTAAGCAATTGCCGCCGCTCATGGACACTTGCAACACCAGTGGAGTTACAATTGCGCTGCCACCTTTTATCCCCTTCCCCCCGGGTGGGCCTCCGGTACCCTCACTCACTCGGCGAAACACAGCACAGGGGCTTATTATTAGGAGTTTATTTTTTATTTTTCATTATTTGTTCATTTAATTTTAACCAACTTTAACTGTTTTTTCATGACCCATTTTTGTTTTGATTAATTTTAAGTTGTAGGTATAAGTATAAAAAACATAAATATAATGTTATGTTCTGTAAACTAAGTATGAAGCAATAAAAATATCTTGGATACACATACTAACGCACACCGAGATAAAACCGCATCAATGCAATCAATGCAAAAAAGCTTTCGCAGTTCCAAGTCGTTTAAAAACACACATGTTAATACACACCGGAGAAAACCGTATTGCTGCAGTCATTGCAAAAAAGCTTTCGCAGTTCCAAGTCGTTTAAAAACACACATGTTAATACACACCGGAGAAAACCGTATTGCTGCAGTCATTGCAAAAAAGCTTTCGCAGTTCCAAGTCGTTTAAAAACACACATGTTAATACACACCGGAGAAAACCGTATTGCTGCAGTCATTGCAAAAAAGCTTTCGCAGTTCCAAGTCGTTTAAAAACACACATGTTAATACACACCGGAGAAAACCGTATTGCTGCAGTCATTGCAAAAAAGCTTTCGCAGTTCCAAGTCGTTTAAAAACACACATGTTAATACACACCGGAGAAAACCGTATTGCTGCAGTCATTGCAACAAAGCTTTCGGAATTAAAGAGAATTTAAAAAAACACATACTAACACACACCCAGAAAAAAACGCATCCATGCAGTTATTGCAAAAAGTTTTCGCAAATAAATCTTCTTTAAATACACACATACTAACGCACACCGAGATAAAACCGCATCAATGCAATCAATGCAAAAAAGCT
Organism: Cnaphalocrocis medinalis; assembly: GCA_014851415.1. Classification (NCBI taxonomy): domain Eukaryota; kingdom Metazoa; phylum Arthropoda; class Insecta; order Lepidoptera; family Crambidae; genus Cnaphalocrocis; species Cnaphalocrocis medinalis. The sequence continues at coordinate 14,604,362 of CM026291.1, read as the reverse complement.
TTCGCAGTTCCAAGTCGTTTAAAAACACACATGTTAATACACACCGGAGAAAACCGTATTGCTGCAGTCATTGCAAAAAAGCTTTCGCAGTTCCAAGTCGTTTAAAAACACACATGTTAATACACACCGGAGAAAACCGTATTGCTGCAGTCATTGCAAAAAAGCTTTCGCAGTTCCAAGTCGTTTAAAAACACACATGTTAATACACACCGGAGAAAACCGTATTGCTGCAGTCATTGCAACAAAGCTTTCGGAATTAAAGAGAATTTAAAAAAACACATACTAACACACACCCAGAAAAAAACGCATCCATGCAGTTATTGCAAAAAGTTTTCGCAAATAAATCTTCTTTAAATACACACATACTAACGCACACCGAGATAAAACCGCATCAATGCAATCAATGCAAAAAAGCTTTCGCAGTTCCAAGTCGTTTAAAAACACACATGTTAATACACACCGGAGAAAACCGTATTGCTGCAGTCATTGCAAAAAAGCTTTCGCAGTTCCAAGTCGTTTAAAAACACACATGTTAATACACACCGGAGAAAACCGTATTGCTGCAGTCATTGCAAAAAAGCTTTCGCAGTTCCAAGTCGTTTAAAAACACACATGTTAATACACACCGGAGAAAACCGTATTGCTGCAGTCATTGCAAAAAAGCTTTCGCAGTTCCAAGTCGTTTAAAAACACACATGTTAATACACACCGGAGAAAACCGTATTGCTGCAGTCATTGCAAAAAAGCTTTCGCAGTTCCAAGTCGTTTAAAAACACACATGTTAATACACACCGGAGAAAACCGTATTGCTGCAGTCATTGCAACAAAGCTTTCGGAATTAAAGAGAATTTAAAAAAACACATACTAACACACACCCAGAAAAAAACGCATCCATGCAGTTATTGCAAAAAGTTTTCGCAAATAAATCTTCTTTAAATACACACATACTAACGCACACCGAGATAAAACCGCATCAATGCAATCAATGCAAAAAAGCTTTCGCAGTTCCAAGTCGTTTAAAAACACACATGTTAATACACACCGGAGAAAACCGTATTGCTGCAGTCATTGCAAAAAAGCTTTCGCAGTTCCAAGTCGTTTAAAAACACACATGTTAATACACACCGGAGAAAACCGTATTGCTGCAGTCATTGCAAAAAAGCTTTCTTAAGGAAATTTACTTTGCAAAAACACATGCTAATACACACCAGGTAAAAATCGCATTGCTGCAGTAATTTAATCATATAGCACCACCCATACTACCTGGAACCATTCTTCTCCAGAACGCTACGCTTCCAGCGCTCAATTTTTCCGCGCACGTGCAAATTGTGGAACGACCTTCCAGTTGCGGTGTTCCCTGATCGCTATGACATGTCCTTTTTTAAACGAGGTTTGAAAAGAGTACTTCTTTCACGGTAGGCGGCGGCATGACTGTGCCTCGGCATTGTTGTTGTCTATGAGCGGCGGTTACCATTTACCATCAGATGGGCCGCATGCTCGTCTGCCTACTTCAGCAATAAAAAAAATACGTATATAATAAATAAATAATTATTATTTATGTATTTATTTCAATAAAAAGTTCTCGCAGAAAAATAATTAAAAAGACTCACGAATTTTTTTTTTTTGAGTTACCGTGTTTGTAACAACAATTAGTTTTTTTTTATGTTATAGGTAGCAGACGAGCAGGCGGACCACCTGATGGTAAGCAATTGCCGCCGCTCATGGACACTTGCAACACCAGTGGAGTTACAATTGCGCTGCCACCTTTTATCCCCTTCCCCCCGGGTGGGCCTCCGGTACCCTCACTCACTCGGCGAAACACAGCACAGGGGCTTATTATTAGGAGTTTATTTTTCATTATTTGTTCATTTAATTTTAACCAACTTTAACTGTTTTTTCATGACCCATTTTTGTTTTGATTAATTTTAAGTTGTAGGTATAAGTATAAAAAACATAAATATAATGTTATAAGAGTAGTAATGAATGCACTTGACAGTCAAGTTTGTCATAACATCATTAGTTTTATAAAATTACCAACTTTTATATTTGAATTAATATCATGCCCATGTATGGGCCCGCCCTCGCTTCGCTTCGGTATTTTAATTTTAAGAACGAAGCAGAAAAAGATTAGTATAAAGCAATTTTACTGATCTACTTATACAGGGTGTATCTGTGAACATTTACATCCCTTTAACCACGTATTCTATCAACCATTCTGAACACCATTTGTTCTACAACGAAAAATTTTTGGACTCCCCATACAAAATGACCAAGTCACGTGACCGACTTTGTATGGAAAGACGAAATTTTTTTGTTCGAATTTTCAAGTCATAGAACAAAATTAAATGTTGTTCAGAATGGTTGGTAGACCACGTGATTAAAGGGATGTAATGTTCACAGATACACACTGTATTGAAAAGCGTGCGTAATAGGTACGTGAGAACTGAGTGAGGTCAATCTACACGGTGATTGTAAACAACCAATGACGTCGAAGTTGGACCTCAGGAGGCCAATTCTCGGTTTTCGCCTTCTACCTACGTCCTGTCATTGATTTGACAGTTAAATTTAGTGACTTTCACGCCATCTAGTAAGCGTTTTGGAACTATTTTGTTTTTTGAAAACGACTCATTCTCCAATGGAATAAATTATTGAAAAATGTTGTAACAAGATTGAAATA
>CM026291.1:14551159-14601585 GCA_014851415.1 Cnaphalocrocis medinalis | reverse complement strand
TTTATCCCCTTCCCCCCGAGTGGGCCTCCGGTACCCTCACTCACTCAGCGAAACAGCACAGGGGCTGCTTCACGCCGGTTTTCTGTGAGGCAGTGGTATCACTCCGGTCGAGCCGGCCCATTCATGCCGAAGCGTGGCTCTCCGACAGTGTGTTTCACACACTGCAATGTATGTACTCGGTACCTACGCTCTTGGTTCCCCTCCCGTGACATGTGGGCGGGCGGTCGTTACGGTTTCCATAGTACCTTCATGCTATGGTGCTGCGAGCGCCGTAGCGAGTTGGACGCTGGCTGCCGGTGGTCGAGGCGGCGCGGACGCGGGCGGCGCGCGGGGCACGGCCCCAAGGCAAGCGCCGCCGCATTTTGCCCCGCCACACAACTTCGTCGAACAGCCGTTGATGACGTTGCCGCCGCTGTTCGATGATACGGAAGACACACCTAGAAACATGGGAGATATTAAAGCAGAGAAGATCTTCACGATAGAGTCAGCGGTGTAGCGTGGGTGTCGGCCGCCCGGGGCGGAAAACGGTTTTACCGCCCTCTTATTTCAATAAAACAACTTTATTGTTTCAAGGTAATTAATTTACTTACCTACTTTTTTTAATTTCACTATGTTATGCTACAGAGAGCCTAATTTGAAGCGAGGGTTACGATCGAATCGGAGTTCCTATCTCTTTCACAGGCTTTTGTTTGAATGCGACAGCTATACCTATATTGGGAAGATTTCCTTATTAGTCACCTGGATAGAGTTCATAGCAATATCGTACTGATGCGTAGCCCGGGTTCCGAAATGACGGTCGTGGGCTAGCTGGTGAGAACGACAGGTTGAGATTTTTTTATTAACACAACACAATCGCACCAGAGGGTCTAATTTGAAGTCGACGTTACGACCGAATCGGAGTTCCCCTCTCTTTCACACGCGCTGTACGCGCTTTTGTTTGATTGTGACAGGTATAGTCTCATTCGTTACGGGACGTCTTCGTTATAAGCCACCAGATGTAGACGAGGTATAGCATGATACCCGTTTGCCTAGAAAATACCTGTTCACTCGCCCTTTGCCTTGAAGAATGTAATGAACAGGGAACACAGACTTCGGGAACGAATTCCATTCTTTAGCTGTTCCTGCATTAGGTGGTAATTTTTGGCCCGATGTGGCGCATTCCTTAGTCATTGTCATTAGTTTAAAAAGTATGGATGATACCAACCGGAGAGGGAAGACTCGCCGCTGGTGACGGAGTAGAGGGAGGCGGAGGCGGGCACCGAGCGCGCGCCCACCGAGTAGCTGGACACGGAGCCTGGCACTCCCCATGACTTGCTGCTGCCACTTGACACCTGGAAAATATTTTTTTTTCTTCAATTGTTTGCTAACTATTTGAAAATATTTATTTGCTTACGCTGTTTTGTTTAGGGGCGATTTTTTGGTCCGTAGTCAAACTGAACTAAGTACTCAAAATAACCAATGCAATCGTCAAATATACTGAAACTAGCGGCCGCCCGCGACTCCGTCCGCGTGGAAAAGTAACTTTTTACCCCCCTTTCAACCCTATACAACCCCCTTTTCGCAATAAAAAGTAGCCTATGTCCTTTCTCAGAGTCTAGATTATCTGTACCTATACCAAATTTCATTTAAATCCGTTGAGTAGTTTTGGCGTGAAAGAGTAGCAGACAGACAGACAGACAGACAGAGTTACTTTCGCATTTATAATATTAGTATGGATTAGTATGGATGTTGCTTAAATCATGTACGTTCGATGTATGTCCGTCCTTCTATTTCTATGGCAATATTAGGTAGGTAAGTTTTTACTTTTTGGCAAAGTTAACGAATGTCAATTTTTCCAAAAAGTACCTACCTATCATATTTTTATGTAACTTTTAGCAAGCAAATAAATATTACATTTTACTTCAAGTAGGTGCAGTCAGCCGGTAAAAGATGTATAGATATTCATGCACTTTAAAATATAGTAGGTATTGCGAAAAAGTATATCATACGGTAAGTGGATTACTTACTTACATCTTTTTGTTACCGATTGTACCTACGTTGCATCAGAGAAGCACAGTGGATCCTGTGCCCTGAGTCAAGGATATAGGAATACGACTACAAGTCACGCGAAACCTTATTCGTAATGACTAGCCAAGCAGTCCATAATAAGTACAGCCGGCTCCCTACATTTGCATTAGCAGTCGGTAGAGGCAGGGGGTGTAGGGTATGGGAGTGGTAGGTGATATAGTGTGTAGGGGGAGGAGCGAGAAGAAGGTACAATGAACATTGGGAGTACCTAATAGAGTCATTATTAATGGAATTAGAAAGAAATGCATAAGACCAGGGCAGAATAATTCACGGAACGGCAAATTTTGGTACAAAATCTTTACTGTTACTTGGTGGAGGGAGATATTTGTTAATAGCCCAGTTTGGCAATCTTTAGATAAACCACTGAAGACGTTACCAAACTACCTAAGACGGTCCTAACATGTATAGGGGAGTAGGTAGCTTACCTACGGTCCCTTAGCACATACAAATCTTATCGTAGACAACCTATTGGATAGTAGACGTAAATCGATAGTTCATAAGTATCCTGAAACATTATCTCCCATAATACAAATGGTGATAAGTTAGTCTTTGTTTAAAACTGATGCTATAACTTTTAATTGCCGCCTTTATAAAAGAGACAGCTTCATTTTTGACTATCTATCTATTATCTTTTAGTCGACTTATCTTTAGTCGACTATCTTTAGTCTCCGTTCCGTAATAAATGGGTAGAATGGTTCGACTGCGTGTTCATCACAACAAGAGTTTAGTAACACAGCATAAATTAGAAATAAAAACAAGGAACAGTCGCGGAAAATGTTTTACAGCCCAATAAAGATTGAGCAAAGCAACAAACAACGGTAAGTAATCCGAATTATCCTCAATCAAGGGTTGATGAGTCGAAATGTCGCGTGTGGGCTGAGTGCTGGGGACGTGGAAGGTCGCCACGGAACTGTAATCAAGTGTCGATTTACATGGATAAGAGTCAAGGTCAAGGTACGGTGTTATGGAGATGTACCTCTGCGTAACGTAGCAACAATGTGAACCTTTGTCAACGTACAGTTTAGAGGAAGATCGCATCATTCATCTTTGCTGACGATTTACATGTTTAATACAGGTTGTATCTATCTGTAAACATTAAAAGAAATATAAATTTTATATTTCTTTGACTATCTACGTCTTCTACCGACCATTCGGAACAAAATTTGTTCTACGACTTTTGAAAATTTGACAGATTTTTTTTGGCTCCTCATACGGAATGGTCAAGGCAGGTGAAACTGAAAAGTTTGAATTTTTATGCGAATTTCCAAAGGCATATCTTAGAACAAATGTTGTTCAGAAATATTAGTAGGTACAAGACTTGGTTAAGGGGATGTAAATGTTTACTGATAGGTACCCTGTATGTTTTACCTATCTTGACTGCAAAGTTTGGTACAGCGGCAGATGTCGCATCGCAGCGGCAGCAGCCGCTGGCTGATTGCCATCTGGATGGTCTTCAGGAAGCACCACCAGCGGACCGCAATATATTACACACTAGCTGCTGGATAAAACTAGCCAAGAGACCCACCTGCCAGCTCTTGCTGGTGACTAGCCGCGGCGCCTGCCGCAGCCGCAGGATCTTGGCGCGGCAGATGACGCACCGCAGCGGCAGCAGCCGCTGGCTGACTGCCATCTGGATGGTCTTCACGAAGCACCGCCGGCAGACCACGCGGTGGCCGCACGGCGACGTCTGCATCGTTGCCTTTGCGTTTACGCATATTACACACTGAAAAACAAAATGTTATTTATTAAGTATCAGCCATACTGTCTCACTGCAGGACAAAGGCCTTCACCATAGAAATCAAGTCATCGGTACTATGAAGCCAATTATACTGCAGAATATCGAAATAACAGCAAATTGCGTGTTCCAGTGATAACGGTTAATTTGAATTTGTGCTAAGTACAAGCGAACTAGACGAGACAGATGTTATTTAATATCTACTAGTGACATCTATTGGATAGTAGCGAAACTAATAAGTGCACCTATTGACCGCTAGAGGGAGGACACGTACACTAAAGTTATTATGGCTAGTGAGCTTATCGCCGAGTTAAGGCTGCTAAGGGAGGAGATGAAGGCGGCTCGTACAGAGATAAAGGACTTTCGCAGCACAATAGCTAACCTGACAACCGCTGTCGAGACATGCAATCGCCGCATCGATGAACTTTCTGCTCGAGTCGTCGCCGTCGAACAGCAACAGCAGGAGCGAAGTGTCAGCGTCGAACCTGGTACCTTACAGCAGACGATCGCAGACCTCAAACTGGATCTAAACGACCGCGACCAGGAGTTGTTGTCCAACGACATAGAAATCTCTGGAATACCCGAGGAGAACAATGAGATGCTGCCACGTCGTACTTACCATAGCTCAAAAACTAGGTGTGAAGCTAGAGGAACGAGACTTAGTTAGCGCAGAACGTGCCGGTCCCGTGCGACGCGGGCTGACAGAAGATCGCTCGCCGCCGCGGCCGCGCCCCCTGGTGGCGAGACTGGCGCGTCGCGCCCAGCGGGATCAGCTGCTCGCCGCCGCGCGAGTGCGCCGCGACGCGACTACGGCTGGTTTAGGGTTGAAGTCAGATGCACGGCCATTCTATGTAAATGAACGCTTAACTCCCACAAACCGAGGCCTTTTCTACAAAGCTCGTAGTGAATCGTCCCGTTTGCAGTGGAAGTACGTGTGGACCCGTGAGGGTAAATTGTATGCTCGAAAGGCACACGGAGAGCCGCGTCACCGCTTGCGTTCGGAAGCTGACATCGCTAAAGTTTTTGGTGCATGATAACGTTTGCTCATAATTTTCGTAATATTTTATTGTTTTTTATTTTAAATATTTTTATTGCAAAGACTGATAAAAAATGTCATAAGTATTTCGTTATTCTTAGTAATATTCCACAGTTGTTATTTAGAATTTACAATTGGGTTTCTTGTTAATGAGTGAATGTTTTAGTTTTTCATGTTTATTTTATTTTAAATTTAGCTACAAAAAACATAATTTGGCTATATTATATTCAATTCATTTTGTTGGATCTTTGTTTGGAGTGACATAATTTATGTGAGAAAATTGTGGCTTAATAATTTTTTTTTGCGTCATGTAAATTATTATTATTTTTATCGGTTGCGGATGTGGTTTATTATAATAACTTACGCCACTATCACCTGCTATTTATTTTTGCTCAATTTTATTATCAATCTTTGTTTGAAACGTGTTTTTATCTATATGCACCTGACTTACTACTTTTCATCACTTAACAATAATACACACCAAATCACACCTCCGACACAAGTCAACTATTGTTTTTATTGCCCGCTGACGCTTTCGATCTTGTCTCAGTGCTTTGCTATTACCGAATGGCGTCATATGACATTACTGCGACGGCTACTGTTGCATTGCATGCATATCCAGATATCCTTTTCGTTTGTCATACAATTCCTGAAATACAAAAAACTATCTATTGGGCTTTTAAATCCTGTTCTCTCGGTACAAAACACGACGAATTTTTAGTAGCTATGGATCGTCTAAGCGTCGATATAGTGGCGATCAACGAAACCTGGCTCAGAGCGGGCGAAGAAGGACGCGCACCCGCGCCGCCCGGCTACCGCTTGCGCCACATACCGCGGCCAGTCTCCGTTCGTGCTCGAGGTGGAGGAGTTGGATTTTATATAAGGAGGGTATCAACGCACGACTTATAAGCCATCCATCCGCGCCCAAGGTAGAACAGATGTGGTTAAGTCTCAACCTGAATTGTATCAAAATAGCAATCGGCACAGCGTATCGTCCACCGTGGCTTGATGTCGATACTTTTATGGATGCTCTGAGCGAGACCGTTTCATCACTCGGTAAATTTGACAAATTGATTCTGCTGGGAGATTTTAATATAAACATTTTGAATAGCCAGGATACCAGTACAAAAAAGTTGAAAGATTTTCTTGCAAGTTTTAACCTTACACAGTATGTAAATCAACCTACCCATTTTACAGACCATAGCGAAACTCTAATAGATGTGGTCTGCTCTGACTCCTGTATTTCCCATTTACTAGTTGAGCATATTCCCGACCTCAGTAGCCATGCTTTTATCACCTTGCTGTCTCAGTATAAAGAAAGACAAACCACCCCCTAAGTGGATAATTTATAGACCTCTAAAAGATATAAATTTGGATCAGTTTAATAAGGATGCTAGTAGAGTTCCTTGGAATGACTTTGTAAATGATGATGTAAATGATACCTTACAAAGATTTAACCATTGTGTAATTCAGCTGTTTGACCATCACGCTCCCATTAGACGTATCTACATCAAACGTCATTCATATCCTTGGATAACCTACAATGTCAAAGAGATGATGAAACTTCGGGATAAAGCGCACACAAAATTTAAATCAACTAAATTGGAAACACATCAAAATTACTATAAAGAGCTAAAGGCACTTGTAAGTTCAGCGCTTCACAGAGAAAAAGTTGCTTATTTTAACCTATATATTAACAACATACAAAAAATCCTCAAACATTATGGAAACATATAAAAAGAAATGTCGTTAATTTTAAGAAGAAAAACTTTGATATTCCCTTTCATTTAAATAATCCGGATACCATCAATGATAACTTTTTAAACATTCCTGGTAATGACAGTACTAATAAACAGGTCATCAATAATTTGAATTCCTCTCGATTTAGCTCCGCCGTATTTTCTTTCCAGCCTATAAGTGAAGCCACCGTACTAAGCATAATTAAATCTATCAAAACGAATGCTCAAGGCACAGACGGTATATCACTGGACATGATTTTGTTTACAATGCCATACACACTGACAGTTATTACTTCTATTGTAAATACTTCCTTAAAGACTGGTGTTTTTCCATCTTTGTGGAAGACTGCTATTGTCAAACCAGTTCCTAAGACTCAACATCCCGCTGATTACAAAGATTTGCGCCCCATCAGTATTCTTCCATTTTTGTCCAAGATTGTAGAAAGAGCGGTGTGCATTCAAATGACAACGTTCCTCGAACAGCATAACATCCTTCCAGTAAAACAGTCTGGCTTCAGGAAGAGTCGCAGTACTGCAACCGCTCTCATGGACGTCGTGGATGATATACTGGCAGCGCAAGATGTGGGCCAAGGAACTATACTCGTGCTGTTGGACTATTCGCGTGCTTTTGATACGATTAACTCCACAGTTCTTCTGTCTAAACTGAGCTATTACGGTTTCGATGATTTGTCAATACAATGGTTCGCGAGTTACCTGTCTGATCGAACGCAATATGTGGAAACCCGAAATGAAAATGGCTCCACGTCTCGTTCCAGCACAGCTCGAGTCACAAGAGGGGTTCCTCAAGGATCGATACTAGGACCGATTCTCTTTGTACTGTATACCGCCGATATCATAACCAACATTAAAATCTGCAATTACCATTTGTACGCAGGATGATCTCCAGCTCTACATTTCGTTTAAGCCTGAATCAACTAGTGCAGCTGTGGATAATCTAAACAGAGATCTTGCCCGTGTTGGCCAGTGGAGTGATCAACATAATCTGGTCCTAAATCCTCAAAAATCCAAGTACATGATTTTAGGCTCGAAAAACGTTATGTGTAAAATTGCTGCCCAAAACCCACAAGTATGCATGATGGGGAACCTTTTGGAGAACGTCTCTCAAGCACGAAACCTGGGTCTTGTTATGGACGGGGGACTGCAATTCGAGGGACAGTTCTAGAGATCACGCGTAATTGTTTCTACCGGCTAAAGGTTCTCTACCGCGTACGTGATTATGTAGATGTAGAGACACGGATTAAGCTGTGTGAATCGCTTGTTCTCTCGAAACTAAACTACGCTATCACTGTATTTGGAGGATGTCTTCTAGGACGCACCAAAAAACTTATGCAGCGAATTCAAAATGCCTGTGCACGCTATTGTTTCCCAGTTCCCCGACGCGCTCGTATAACGCCATTTTTAAATAAAACAACTTACTTAATATGTCCGGTCGATACACGCTCCACTTTGCTACCTTACTTTTTGGTGTAATTACAAAGAAAGAGCCAACCTATCTATACCATAAGTTACAGTTTACACAATGCAAGATGCGTATTGCCCCACGTCTAAGGTGCCCACAGCACAGTACGGCTGCGTTCCGTGGCAGCTTTCGCTACGCTGCCACTAAATGCTGGAACAATCTGCCGCCGCCGATCAGAAATTCACAGTCAGACTCCTCCTTTAAACGAAATATCAGGAAATTTCTGTTCGACGAGCAAGTAGCTATGACGTAAGCGCAGCCGTGCTGTACCACACACACATAAGCACACCCACCCACACACACGTACACCCACACACCCACCCACACACACCACACACACACACACACACGCACACACGCACACACACACACACACACACACACACACCACACACACACACACGCACACACACGCACACACACACACACCAATATCCACTCCCGCATCCGAAACAAGAATGTTTAATAAGTTCGTTAAGTTTGTAAGTATTGAATATTGATTTCGATGTATGTTCTCTTAGATATTTTTAGGATTCATTTGTTATTTATTGTTCTTCTGGCCGGTGACTCCCTCTCTACCTCAATGGTTTCCACAGAAAACCAGTGTCATGGCTATCCGCCGTGACAAAAACAGCTGAGTGGAATCCATTTTGGTGACACGTCACGTAAAAATGTTCGTTTTTGTGGTTTTTTTTTTTCTTTTAGATTGTTGTATTTTTCTCTTGTTTTATGTGATTGTGTTAACCAAATAAATTTTATTCTATTCTATTCTATTCTATTCTATGAGGATAGGCTTAATCACCACGATTGCCTAACGCGGATTGGTGATTTTAAACATACTTTTGCTCGACCCGGGAATCGAACCTGGGACCCCGAGATCACAACCTGGTACTTAAACCACTAGGCCGACGGGGCGTTATTTATTAATTTAATCACAATTTTGACTTTTATTCTTACAGTGGTGTACCTAGGTATTACTTACGATAAAGTAAAATATAATTTAAAAAAAAACCGGCCAAGTGCGAGTCGGGCTCGCGCACAAAGGGTTCCGTAGCAGCAAATATAAGATTTTTAAAGGTGTACAATACTGTAGTATATTTTTTGATCTATCTTATAAGGTTCAGCCATCGTTTCAGTGTAAGCACAATAACTTAACCAAAATTACAGTTAAATCAACCTATCTCAAAAACTATAAGAGATACTTTGATCAAACCAAAAATCGTTGAAAGAGTTAATTAGCATGCATCACCTCTATTTTTTTTAGAATTTTATACCCCGTAGTTATAAAAATAGAGGGGGGGGGACATACTTTTTACGACTTTGAGAGCTGATATCTCAAAAACCGTTCACTTTAAGAAAAATGTTTTTTAGAAAACTTTATATCATTTTAAAAGACCTTTCCATTGATACCCCACACGGGTATGTACATCGAAAAAAAAAATTTCATCCCTCAGTTACATGTATGGGGGGCCCCACCCCCAATTCTTTTTTTTACTATTTAGTGTCATATTTTTGTAGCGGTTCATACAACACATATTCCCATCAAATTTCATCACTGTAGTACTTATAGTTTCCGAGTAAATCGGCTGTGACAGACGGACAGACGGACAGACGGACAGACGGACATGACGAAACTATAAGGGTTCCGTTTTTGCCATTTTGGCTACGGAACCCTAAAAAAACAGCTTAGAAAAAGCACTTGCGAAAAAGCAGCTCGTACATACGAGTTCAGGTCGTTCTAATAGATGTATCTACCTACCTACGACAAGCTTTATCAAAAGACGTTAAAGCTTGGTCTGACAAACTATCGAAGCGTGGACAGAATCTAAGATTCCCGGAAAATAACGGGTAATATTTTCATCCGTTATCGTAGATAAAGTAATATCCTCTAACCGATATTCGGCTACGATGGCTTTAACTGGTTCAATCTTATGGATCAGCCTCGTATGCAGGATATATTGTGCTCAAGTATATGTGCAAACACGGGTGCACTCTCTATTCCCTTACCCTCTTAATTCGATGGGATACCAGTGTGACACGACCGAAGAGAGATCGTGCGCAAGACCAACATGTTAACGTGATTTCCGAGGCACGGGGGACCGCCAAAATCCAGACTTCGGGCTCACACTGAGAATTTCTGAATAGAAAAACTCAGGTTACAAATTTTTGGTCCGACTCCAGGGATCGAACCCGGAACCCCAAACAAAGCCATGCCACCGAGCCATTCAGTATCGTAAATGCCTACAATATCTGAGATGCGTGATAAGTAGTTGGATTCCTGCCTGAGGGACGAGGTATAGGTAGGTAAGTATAGGAACTGGTGAGAAATTGATAAGGAAATAGAGAGTGCACTTTATCTTGAATGTATCTCATAATAAATATGTAGTATGGATCTACGTTAACACACATAGGTATGCATACACACTTGCTTCGTTGACGTTCTACTTCTATAGTAGGTAATATTTGCTTGTAAAAACAAACACAAACCCGCAAAGCATAATTATTTCTTCAATTTAATTATCAAAGCCTTGCTGCGGTTCAAGGTGGCTTTGCATTGTTATCTCGTGACGAAAGCGATTGACCCAATTCCAATTGATCCACCTCGCCACTGCTTGTGGCTAATATCTACTCGAAATTAGGGATGTGAGAGGAAAGAATCGATTTTTCTTTATTCAATATTCGTGGATCGATTTTTGCGAATGACCCAATATTTTTATAATTTAAAATCCTAGGATTTCATATCCGTAACCTAAGATATTCATATGTAATTATTGAGAAACAAGTTATCTTATCTACAAATTGTATAGATTATCGTTTTATTGTCCATCGGAAATCAACGGATGAACGCTCTTAACATCTACTTAACAAAAAAATATTTACAAAAGTCCCTGACTTATTTCTGGTATTAAAATTAGTAGGTAGGTAGGTATTTTATTCTTTTATAATTTGTTTAAGTAATCCATTTTTTTAAAATCGTTTAATATGACTTCTGAAATCGATAATTAAAAATTGATCGATTAAAAGGAAAATCGATTATATATTACCTAACATCCCTACTCATAATTACAAAATATTCTCTGTCCGGCTTTCTCAATGCGAAGCGAAATTTTTGTCTGCGCTAGTCACCTTGAATGTACGTAGACGCTTTTGATCACGGTTTTGCATAATCTGTGTGACTTTTAATTTCAAAACCATGAAATGCATCTCAATATTTTTAGGACCTGACAACTGACACAAACCCGAGATATACCTACGTATCCGAAAAATACTTTATGCTCGACCTGGGACTCGAACCCAAAACCCCAAGATCACGGCGCGGTTCTTAAATCTCCGTATAGGGCAGCAAACCAATAGTAAATTTTATTTAAATAACTTAAAAGAAAATAATTTAAAAGTGTACCCGGAGCGGACGTATAACTGCCTCATATTTAACGTAAACCGCCATTTGTGTACGTAAAGATTGTCTCTAGTGCTACAATATGCATTAACTTACCTCCTCCTCGGGCGAAGAGGCTAGCTCGGGCTCGTTCTCTTCTAGTTTATTGAGCAATTTGTCCTGTAACAACAGAGAATTAGCTTTAAAATGTGTTTCTAATCAAAAGTAGGTACGTAGGTGTACAGCCACACATCAAAGTATACAAATCTGTCAAATCTTCAATCGACTCTCATCTTACTGTCTGTCATACACTAGCTTGAATATCAATTGAGGAAAAACAGGTAACCTAATGTGTGGCTGACTGTACTTCGGTACTACTGTAGGTAAAATAGTTATTTGGCCCAAGTATTTTTGAACAGAACCACTCACTAAGTGTTTATAGCAATTTTATTACCACAACCCCTGGTGAAGATGTGGTGAGCTATGCACTAGGCCCCCATTATTTTTATTTTTTTTTATGTGATAAGCAGCAGACGAGCAGGCGGATCACCTGATGGTAAGCAATTGCCGCCGCCCATGGACACATGCAACACCAGTGGAGTCACAAGTGCGCTGCTAACCTTTTATCCCCTTCCCCCCCGATGGGCCTCCGGTACCCTCACTCACTCGGCGAAACACAGCACAGGAGCTGCTTCACGCCGGTTTTCTGTGAGGCTCCATAAAAGGCATGCATTTCCACTAAAGTGGAGCGGAGCGGAGCGAAATCCACTAATAGAACATTCTTGTTCGTTGAGTAGCGGAGTTAATAATATGTAATACGATTTAATTTTGCTCTACTCCGCTCCACTTCAATGAAAAACGTAGCCTTATTCCTCTTAATGCATTTTTTTTTCATGCTGAGTACGTAGGTACCTACTTAATCACGAAGTAGGAAACACTCAATCGAAAGATTAAGAAGTCAGTCTACCGAAAAATAAATACTTACTAAGTAATTTGAATAAATCAAAGCTAGATACTCCGACGAAGGTCGAAGCTACTAAAGTTTTTTACTTTTCCAGGAATCAATAATCATCATAAAGATTTATAATGTCAGTACGTACCACTTATTTGCGTTATTCTTGACCTTTGGCACTGTTCGACTCATGGATTATAATGCGTTTATCTCCCTTGCAGGGCAAAGGTTCAAAATTGAAATTGAGCCGTCGCGTCGTTACAATAATGGGCAGGTTTGTAACTCATTTGCAACCTTCGTGCTCAAACAGGTTGAGGCTATAATTACGAATCCAATAGATACGAGTGTGTACAGACTAGCGTCTTTGAGTAGAATCACAATTTTACGGATTAGTCCTTAATCATAGGTATGATACATAAATTAATGATAACATATTAGAATTTTTTGAGTAGGACCTTTAATTAGAAAGATATATATGGCAGAGGTGATTTTGATTTGTAACGAGTGATTTGATGGAAGTACAGATCACTAGGTATTCACTAAAGCTCCTAGTCAATAATTACCCTTACCCCTACCTGTACAAGCGGTTTGGAATATAGTATAGTATGGAATCCAATAAAACGCTGTCAAAAATGTTGCTCAAATTGAAAAGTATTTCAGTAATTGGCTAAACTACCAATCAGATGTATGTATTTGGTTAGGATTCAGTGTTATGTGGACTGACTTAGACACCCGGATTGGTATACCTACCTACCTTAAGAGGTACAGTATAAGTAATTTCCCCAGCTTCTTCCATTGAAGTTTAATTGCGCTAAGAATTTATTATTCACCAACGTATCTCGCCTAACAGCTTAACAGCGGTTTAATGTCTTCCCGTCCAATATCTAGGGCGTAAGCTAGGGTTTCCAGATCGAATCTTCCTATCGGGAACAGTTACCAATTTTTCGGGGTTTTAGTATTTTGTATTATCAGGAATTGGATCAGCGGAACCCATTTTACCGTCCTCTGTATCCTGGGTCAGGGTGGTCAAAGTTGATGTCTGATTTGATGTCAGTTTACAAAAAGTCGGGAAAATTCCCCCCAATTCCCTACCTTTGGCAACCCTAGCATGAGGCACCGTGAGCTACGAGCCAGCTAACGAGATCTACCAGCTCCAACAAGCTTACAGAGGTTTAATTAAGTTATTCGGGAATTTCGATATTCAACACTATCTTATTTCAAAGGGAAAGGAACCATTATAGGATTAGTGTCATCTTTGAAGTTCGTGGGAGTTTTGTTATGGGAAAGGAAAGCAAACGAGCAAGCGGATCACATAAGTTATCATAGCCCATGGTTTATTCAGAACGCCCTTAATAAGTTTGTAGTTTTAGATTTAACTTCATTGTTTCTCCGTGTTTACAAAATGCTAAATAGAACACCTACTAAGCGTGGAACAGCTGTTTTAAAGGTCGATGAACTCCATCATACCTAAGAGTTATTTTAAGTGATGGTTACTTGCCCCATTAAAATATTCAGTACGTTGCCTGTCTAAAAAGTTGCAGAAAGCGGTGATGAATTCGCAAGAGAAACAAATTGTGAAATCCATTAGGATGATAAAACATTGATGTAGTCCGGCCGTTTTCGACCATGGCGACTGCTTCAACTCCTGGCCAGTTGTCGTTGGTGTGCTCGCATATGGCTTACGTACCCAATCCTTTTCACAAAGTTTCTCGCACACTGTGGGCAAGTGAGCACACCACCAACATAATTATAATTTATAGCCGCGGGTGGTCGGGCTTTCAACTCATCACGCTTAGAGTCAAGCTCACGAAGCCGCTGTACCTCAAAGTCTCGGACTTTAGTTTTCACCAAAGTCCTCCACTCGGGTCGCTCAGCAGCTTGTTCCTCCCAGCGTGATGGGTCTATATTGCAGTTTTTCATATGCCGCTTGAGCACATCTTTGTACCTGAGGAGTTGTCCGCCATGCTTACGCTTGCCCTTCTCAAGTTCGGAATAAAAGATGCGCTTTGCCACTCGCTGCTCCGACATTCGGGACACGTGCCCGCTCCACCGAAGCTGTCGCCGCATGAGATATGACTCAATGCCACCCACATTTGCTCTACGCAGCACTTCGGTATTCCGCACATGATCAGACCACTGGATCCTAAGTATTGCACGCAAACATCTGAGGTGGAAACGGTCTAACATACGGATGTGCCGGCGGTACACAGTCCAGGTTTCAGCTGAATACAATAAGTTGGGTAGCACAACAGCCATGTACACTGAGATCTTAGTAGCGAGTTTTAAGTCGTGCGAGCAGAAGACCTTCGCATCCAATTTACCAAACGCTGCAGCTGCCGCGCCAATCCTGCTGTTAATTTCCGGATCAAGGTCGCACTTAGATGTGACAGTGCTCCCCAGATATCGAAACTTATCGACCTGCTTTAGCTTGTCCTCACCGAGTTTAATATTTAGTGTCTCGTGACCGTCGATATCCAAAGACATCACTTCCGTCTTTTTGACACTAACCTTGAGACCGAATTTACGGCACGACTCGTTGAAATCCGACATCAGCTTTTGCAGGCTATCTGGCGATTCTGTCACAAAGCACAAATCATCGGCGTACAAAATCTCAGAAATTACCGCATGCGATACCTTTGTGCGGGCTTTTAATCTGGCTAAGTTAAAAATACTGCCATTAGTGCGGAATCGGATACGGACTCCTTCAGTAGAATTTTGCAGCACCTCTTGGACCACTACTGCGAAGTATAGCGAGAACAATGTGGGCGCTATGACACACCCTTGCTTTACCCCACAGGTAACAGGGAAAAAGTTGGATTGTTCCCCATCAACAGCGACGCAGCACTGCATGTCGTCGTGCAAAAGCCTTAGGAGCCCTACAAACTTCTCTGTGCATCCTATTTTTCTGAGAACAATCCAGAGAGCTTCTCGAGGCACGCTGTCAAAAGCCTTTTCAAGGTCGACAAAGCAAAGGTATAGGTGACGCCCTTGTTCTCTGCTCTTTTCTTGCAATTGTCGAACCGAGAAAATGGCCTCACAGGTGCCTCGTTCCGGTCGGAAGCCAAACTGGGTCTCTGGCAACAGTCGCTCCGAGAGTTCGCGTAGGCGGTTCAGCAGTATTCTGGCAAAGACTTTCCCGGGGACCGAGAGCAGCGATATTCCACGGTAGGAACCACAATCAGCACGGCTACCCTTGTTCTTATATAGGGCCTTGATGCGTGATAGTTTAAAAGTTAATGGAACTTCCTCATCTTTCCACATACGATCAAAAAGTTCCCAAATAACCGAATGTAGCTCCTTGCCGCCGTACTTGATTAGCTCACCTGGTATAAAGTCAATGCCAACCGCACGCTTGTTCTGCTGTTGTTTGATGGCTAAAATAACCTCGTCTTCAGACAGTGGCTCATCCAGATTGATATTGATGGGGTATTGGGGAAGAGACAGAATATGTTCTAAATCTGCTGATCGGTCTACGTTGAGCAGCGTGTTAAAGTGTTCTGCCCATCGCTTAGCACTTCATCTTTGTTCTTCAGAAGGCCTTCGCCGCTTGCAGGTTTAAGTGGAACCTTAGTTATGGGAGTTGTACCAACCAACTTCCGCACCTCACCATAGAATTCCCCTAGCTGGTTTGTGTCCGCGAGCCACTGCATATAGCGAGCCTTATTCTGCCACCATTTATCCTTCGATTCTCGAGATAATCTGCGCAGCTCCTGCTCACTCTGTCTAATCTCCGCAATACTACGTCGGCTTGCACCCGATACTTCTCTATGTTGCCGAAGAAGACTTCGGTGTTTGTCGATTGCTTCCCTAAGAACTTTGTCGTTTTCGTCAAACCAGTCTTCACTTTTACGATCTTTTACACCTATAGTGAATGCGGCGGTATCTAAGACATGAGTTGACAAAGTCCCCCAGTCAACAGTGATATTACCCGTCTCAGTGTCAACGGATGGTAGAGTTGCTTTCAGCGCTCCTGCATACTCCTCCCTTGTCCTGAAGTCTTTGAGCTTGTCCACGTCTAAGCCTTTCTGCTTTGTTCTTCCGGATCTAGAAGGACGCCGGAGACGCAGACGCAACCTCGTGACTACAAGTCTGTGGTCAGTCCAGCAGTGTGCACCACGCATGACACGAGTGATTACGACCTGGGAAACGTCGTTTTGCCGCACAATGGCGTAGTCCAACAGATGCCAGTGCTTTGATCTAGGGTGCATCCACGTAGTTTTGTGCTTGGCGGGGAGTCTAAACATGGTGTTTGTTATTGCCAGGTCGAATTGAGCGCAAAAATTAAGCAGCAGTTGACCGTTATCGTTCATGCTACCCACTCCGTGTCTTCCCAGAACTTTAGGCCAAGCCACAAAATCTTGTCCTACTCTGGCATTAAAATCACCCAGTAGAAGTACCCGTTCCGTTGGACGTACGCTTCTAATACAGTTAGCAAGTTCCTCATAGAATTTTTCCTTAATGTCATCAGACTTGTCCAACGTTGGGGCGTAGACACTGATGACATTCAGGTAATTGTCATCGTCCAGGTGGAGACGCAGAGTGGTAACGCGGTCCGAGATGTGTATCGGACACTCTTGCAGTTTCTTCACAAGCTGATTTTTGATCGCAAATCCTACGCCTGATCGTCGTGGTTCAGATGAAGCGAGTCCTTTCCAATAGAAAGTATAACCGCCACCGTTTTCTACTAGCTCCCCTTCCTCGGCAAGATGTGTTTCGCTGAGCGCAGCTACATCTACATTATAGCGGGAAAGTTCCCGAGCGACGATGGCGGTTTTTCGTTCAGGACAGGCGTTTCCATTGCGATCAAGGAGTGTTCTTACGTTCCACGCGCCAAATATTAAATCGGATGTTCTGACATTATATTTCTTGCGTAGTCGACCACGAATTTAAAGATGCGGAGGCAGCCGCGGTTACTACCTTCCTGATGAGTTGGGGTGAGCATTTGTTTAGGGCACCTTTTCTAGCCCCCTCCCTGGCTGAGCAAGGAAAGCAGTGCTATCCCTAAATAGGGCTGCTTTGTCGCCCCAGGTGCTGCCGGACCCTCTCTGTCACCCCAATGCAGAGAGGAAGCGACCACGATGTTGTATAACACCCCTGGGGCCGCCTGTGTGCAGGCCTCAGACAAAGACCGGCTTACATCAAACCGGACCTCTCTACCTCGGCCCATCGCCACGGGGCTTTACGTTTTCGGAGTCCATTTTCGGAAGCAGTCATCTGCGCAGGAATATTTTTAGTGCATAAGCGGGCGCGCCGCCGCAGATGCCCTCTCTCGTCCTTACCCTCCGTTACCCAGTGGGACGGAATCCGTTACGACTGGCGGAAGGTTTGGATGCAGTATCTGGCCGACAGCTACATTCGACCTCAACTGTCGCCCTAAGCCATATACATTGCTTTGCTAACTCGCCAGATCCGCCAGTAACCTGTGCTTATCAGCGTGGTCTGCCTTCTCTGCCGACTAAGACTTCATGCACAATGCGGGAGGTATCCACTAAACAACCTGAAAGCTTTTCAGGTCCCCTCACCAGGTTTAGCCCACGAGCCGACGTGGTTTACCAGGGTGTGGCCGCTGTGTGCACAACAACTGCTTGGAGCCACTGGTGAGAGTTTGCAGGGTGCTTACCTCTATAGTCCAACGCCCTTTAGGCCGGCTGTCAGATTCAGAAAACACCCCACTACACCCTATGCAATGGTTTGAACGCCGGTTGAGACGCAAGGGTCGCGGGTTCGATTCCCGCACCAACACAAATGTTTGTTGATGAAACAGATATTTGTGTTGGGTCTGGGTGTTTGTAGTTCCTTCGTTGTTTCTGGTTTCCATAGTACAAGGGAAAACCTTAGTTTGGGACCAGGACAATGTATGTGATGTTGTCTCAATTTATTTATTTATTTATTACAATTGACATAGAACCTTATTCGACTGATGTGCCTACTGTAATTTCCATTGACTTACAAAACTGGACGTTTATAATTGTGACCATTTTTAGCAATCATATGGAAGTTAACTAATGATGATAATTGTGTTGGGTTGAGTCAATCATCTCATGTGAGTGTGAGTCTGTAAATTCATTATTTAAGTTCAATTAAACTACTAATGCTATCATATGTGTTCATACATAATTCCAGTCAGTTGTTAATATTTAAAGATCTTTTCCATGATGATTATCATGTGTTAATTACCTGTAACTACTCGCAGTATCTACATTATGCATTTATGTAGATATATGCATAGTTTTACTATCATCTTTTCAAACAAACATAGCGTCAAAGTAGTAGCGATTGATCTAAAAACATTTCGTCGTAAACATTTTACCTACTTGCCTACGTAAAGTAAAACTTTGCAAATGATATGAGTCTTTTTACCTTCGGTCAATAACTTTGTAATGTAGATACAGCAACACGCGGCTCTTTTTGGATTTTGGACCGTCTTTATAACAGAGAGACAAAAGCTATTTTTGCACTGAGGATGGGTAACCTGACGTGTGACGTATTGTACTCTGACTGTGCTGTGCATAGGCAGGTTGAAATTAAACTTCATCTTATGCAATTAGTTTTCAGTTTCAAAATTGGTGTTTTGGACGGACTGTAAATATGTCGGACTCCGATCAGTACTGATCGACCGACCCACTATATCTTCAGTGCTTTACACTCAACATTGACACAATAAGCTCATGAAAAAAGATGGTAGAGTCCATTTTAAAAGGGGCATATCATCAGTCCAAGTTAAAAGGAAATATACAGGTCACTTAAGTTAAGTAGAAACATTTTCGTCGGACAAAAGCGGTTCTCACATAGGTATTTTTATAACAAAACACAATGGGAATCTTACTGTAATTACCTTAAATGCATTTTGTATTGTTTGTTAGTTTTATACATTACTTATGCACTTACCTACCTACTAACATATTTATCAAATAATTTCATTGTATCTACGAGTACATATGTCAATTACTTAGTTGATCATTTAAATTAGGTAAATACTTACCTATATATTAAAAACTTGCATTAGCCTCAAAATTAAAAAAAAACTAATTTAAAATTGTTAAAATATATACCTATAGCATAAAGGCAGGTATCTACTTTATCAATCGGTAAATGAGTCAAAAAATTTTACGATACATTGATACAGTCTTTGAGCAAATGTTGTTTAAAATGGTTGGTAGAGCACGCGGTTTGAGGGATGTAAATGTTCACAGCTTCACCCTGTATGATAAAAAAGATCTTAAAATTTTATTTAAATAATTGCACCTCTTTTGTGTAAAGTCGTTTATTTGGTTTCTAGTGTTCAGGTGTGCTGTGCTCTTTATGGCCATGGTTTTGCCGGTACCCACCACATTTCCTTCTCGCCTTTTTAATTATGCATAATTCCGGGCCGACATCCCCTCGTTCAGGCTTAACATCGGACCTCGGAGGTAATTATCTTACATTGTGTTGGGAAATATTCATTTCAGGCCATTTTATGAAAATTACTGCAAGCTAAGTATGTAAAGTAGGTAGGTACGAGTATACTCGTAGTAGTTGTCGAATTAAAAGTAAAATTGTCTGTTGACTGACATATAGAACACAACTTCTGTGCTGTAAACGCTTCAACTTGAAACCATTCAGATGACAAAGTCACTACCTACTTATTGCGGTTCATAAATAAGTTCAAATCAAATCGCAGATTCGGGTGTTCGATATTAAGTCTGACGAAACGACTTTTATCGAGCGATCGTAACCCGCAATGTTCACTTTAGGCTCGAACCGTTCCGTAACCGAGTGGATAATTTTCTGTAATTCGCAAAAAAAAGTCCGTCTGGCCGAGTAAAAGTTGTTTCGTGTTGATTATTGTCTTGCAGTCGAGTTGCATCACTCCCTCGGGTTGACATTGATTTGTTTGCCGAATCAGTTAGTTCACTAACTGACTTCTTGAACGTCGTCCAGTTATGGAGTTGCAGTGATTGGATATTTCTGTGGTATTTAAATAACGTGGTCGTCTTATTTGTTGTGTAGTGTTTTTATGTTGTGTTTCTCCATTCTCCATGGTACACAGTGATATGAAAAATTTTAAATTGAAAATCCTTGGTTATTTTATATTATAGTCGGGCCGTTGTATCATGCCCGATTTGACAATGCCTTTTTTTTGATTTTGCGCTTATCCTTGTTATGGGGAACACATTTCGCGAATCATAAAGAACTTTATGATTTAAAAGTAGTTCTTTATGATTCGCGAAATGTGTTCCTCATAGCAGGGATAAGTGCAAAATTGAAAAGAAAGGTGTTGTCAAATCGGGCATGATACAACGGCTCGACTATAAGAGTTGAATATTATATTTCGTTAATCTATTTAAAATCAAGTTTCATGGGCAGTTGCTATTGCACAGTTTGTTCGAGATACGAGTAAATAACATACCTACATTTGTCGAGATGATCCCAAATTGACTCTTGTTTTAGATGATTGGATGGTACTTAGGTATATTTTTTGATATTTAATTGGCTACTTATTTTAAATTATAATGTAACAGAAAATTCACAATGTTGATATCGACAAAAGAACCAACTTTAACTTTGAAGGGGAGGCGCTACGTCTTCTAAATATTTTTCTCAAAAACTTCTATTAGGTCGTGTAAACCTCGAGTAAAATGTCACTTATGGGTTAACTTGTGTTTCTAAACTCATTAAAATTAACAGTGTCAACAGCTACCCAATTATCTGTGAGACAATAGAATACTTTAAACAGGCAGATTAATCTGGTGCCAGATATAATGGCGCAAGGCACAAGGAGGCTACTGTCAAGGCTTGAGAAAATTGCCGCGCGTCCAGTGATGTTACACGCCTGGCAAACTTACTACCCAACCATGTAGGTACGTCTCGTCTACACACATCGTTCGTTTTATTATGAAGAATTAAAAAAAATGCATATTGTGTAGTGTCTCTTGTTATATCTTCCTCCTGCTCCATCTTCTAGATTTTTTCTTGTTCGTTTGTTTTCTCAGTGTTAACTCCGAATTGACACATACAAGTAGACGCTCTGTGTAGAGTTTTGTTTTGGTTTGTTAGAGTATTAGATGTTCTAAAAATAATAATATATTATTAATATTTGTATTAGTATTAAGTATCGCCATGGTAAATATCCCTCAGTGTCGCCAAAGTATACCTGCCGGAAAATAATACCTAACTAAAAATTAATAACTTACCTATAAAATTAATTCCTTAGATAGTTAGGTACATACAATAGAGAGTTCCCTATGCTTCCATGATAGACAGCTAACATTATAGCAATTGGAACAGGAAATAGTCACCAAACTTAAATTCTACTAAATTCCTATGATAAACATAAAAGTCACTGTGTACCATGAAGCTGCACACTGCACAGCGAGCGTGTCCAACGTCACTGCCACCCAGTGGCGTTTAATACGTGAGGTTTTCCGCATGTGCTGCACTCGCGGTGGTAATACGCCTGAAGTTACGCGGGTGAATAAAAACCGGGAGTTTTAACGAGTTCCAAAGCATTGTGGGAGTGCTATTGTGGCGGATCGTCGGGGGAAATGCGTCCGCAAGTTTTGAGATGACGTTTTTGTGATGTAGTGCCGGGATTTGACTGCGTTTTCACGATGCTTGCGACCCTCGCGGCGAAGGGTTGATTCGTCAAAATGCTGCTGGATGCTGCGTCATGTCAGCTATACGTGTTTTTGATGGGTGAGTGGATGAACGATATCTCTTAATTTTTTTTTAACTATACTAAACGCAAAGACTCGCGGCAGATGGTAGAGTATTAGTAGGGTATTATTGGGCATTCTACTTCACTTTTTGGTTTCTAAATCGCTCACTCCGTTCGCTAAAACCAAAAGCTAAGTAGAATTCCCAATACATTTTTGAAAAACCAAATGTGAAGTAGCATTGCGTCAATTGGTTTCTCAATTCTCATCACTATCTGTCTATTCGTTAATTTCAGTGCCACTTAGGCACGTAATTAGCCCAAAACGGATAGATAAGTGTTGATTTAAAAATATGGTTACGTTGGAATTAAAATTATAATTATATTATAATTTTATAACACAACACATGGTTTCATTATATTTTCCAAGACCGAACCATGCTGTATGAAAATTATTGCGCTGTGGACCGATTTTTTGCACGCAAGTGTTTACCTAGTTGTTTTGTATGATCAACAGCTTAACTCAATGCAACAGTATTAGCACAGTTAGAACTGGTGCTTCAGACGCAAATACTACAGCTAAACAATATTTGCATATGCAGGACTAGTATTTACCCATACGCTTGTTACGAGTAGGTAGAGGTATTAATATTATAGTAAGTACGTTGCATTCTGCAGATTCGGACAAAACCAAAAGTTTCTTGTAGGTAGGTAGTTGGCATGTATAATTTTAGAATAATAAATTGGGCCAACATCACATAACGCACTGGCTTCCGAGTAAGGTTTTTCCCTTGCAGGTATTATATTCCGATTCATCAAGAAAATTGAATAGATAAGTAGTATATAAACAACGATGCAAATAATACATAATTTTATTCGTATAAAATGAGGGAGTTCCTTTTTTCTCACGTGAACGATTTTGAATGTAAAGTTGATCGTTTTTATTGCGGTTATCCGAGCAAAAATTATCATTAATTAATTAATGAAATACTAGTAGGGTATTATTGGGCATTCTACTTCACTTTTTGGTTTCAAAATCGCTCACTACGTTCGCTAAACCAAAAAAGCGAAGTAGAATTCCCAATACATTTTTGAAAAACCAAATGTGAAGTAGAATTTCCTATGCGTTTGCGTTGATTGGTTTCTCAATTCTCATCACTGTCTGTCCACCCGTTAATTTAGGAAAGTAGCAATCGTCGACCGAATGCAATGTTCGGTCAGTGGTTGATGGCACTTTGAAACGACAATTCCAATAGAAATGCGTTTGCGTCGATTAGTTTTCTCAATTCTCTTCACTGTCTGTCCACCCGTTAATTTAAGTGTCTAAGTTGAGAAAAGTATCATTCGTCGACCGAATGCAATGTTCGGTCAGTTGTTGATGGCACTTAGAAACGACAATTCCAATTCAACAAAAGCTGGAGCATAATGGATTTACGTCCCCGGACTGTTGTGACTTCGTTCTCAATTCGATTTCAACTTTACAGTCCGGAGACTACCAGATTTTGGTTCGTGTTTCATTGTTCATTGTTCATTTTTCGTCTTTCTTTGTGCTTTACCTCGTTTAGCGTTTCTTGCCAAACTTGGTGAGAGGAATCTTGCTCTGAAAGTTATAAACCCAGTTGATCACTCCGGGTAAATAATCAATCATCACAGACATCTCAGATAGACACCTTAGACCTTACACCGTTTCAGAGTGGGCCCCTATGCTCCTACTAAGGTTTTTCGGTCTTAGGTGACATCCACTAAATCCATGTTTCAATTTTGTATATATACAAACTCCAAACTAAAACTTTGCCATCGCGATGCAGGTTTGATTATGTCATCTAATTTCATGTTAACGTATCTAGCCAATTTATCTAGACATTAGCGCCGTAAGCATAACACGGGCGCTCGGTGTCTCGCATAACTGGACATTAGACGCGCGGCGTCGTATGTCAATACGAAACGTATGTGTAAACAACGCTGGATACCTCTATATCGTTTACCTAAATAATGTTTTGTTGAAATTTAAATTAAACTTTTTTTTGTTTTCTTAATTCGGTTATATCTAATAGAAAAACAATTTAAAAAGTAGAATAATGTAACAACACCCAATCATAAGTAAAAAAAGAAATAAAAAAAAAAATACTTGAGGGAGGGTTTGAACTTGGAACCTCCGAATCATCATGAATTATGGTGCATGTAGGTATGTAAGCCTTTCAGCGTTAGAGAATAATAACATACATACCTAATTTATTTATTTACTTTTTAACTTAATATGAATATGATTTGTGAAATCATGTTCCAGCAATACATTAATTGTTGCCCACACTTTAAACTACCACATCAGAAAAAATCCTACCTCCTTTGATTGTATTCACGATCAGAGTTACGCTTCAAAGTTACCTGATTTTCTGAATCACGAATAACTGTAATAGTAATCATTGCGTGTTGAGACTTTATTTTTATAAAATTACTATTAAAACAAGTGAATTTCGTTATGTCTGTTCAAGATCAAGGTATGTAGATTACATTTAAAAGGAAATATTTACCGAACGTATTGTTGCATTGTTTTTATATAGATATAAATCCATATGTACGGCAAATTTATAAAAATCATTTTTTAAAAAACCAGCAACTTGCTTTTGAATGTGAGTAATGTTTGCTATAGTATAAAACCCGTCAGGAATCAAATACTGAAGTCAAAAGTAAAAGCGCGTTGCTGGTTTGCGAGATAACCGTAAAAGTTGCTATTTTTTTTGAGTAGGCGTTATGTTTTACATGCATGGATAAGACTTTTTGAGTGTTTACTTCACCTTTCATACAAATTAGAAACTAAATTTTGGCGTATAACGAAAGAGATCAAAACACAGGTTGAAGAGCGCAAAAAATATATTAGGATGAGTTCAGAAAACGACTTTCTTTAATCATTGATAAGCCAAAACCTGGTTTTGGAAATACTAATACTAGACTTAAATGAACTAAAGCAACCGACCGAATATAATTGTTTATTTTAGGTATTAAAACAATCAAACGCTGTGTTCGTCATTAATGCTAGATTGTATGTATGTTCGAGGCTCATACGATGTATTATTATGAAAAAAGAAATCAAGGTTCCTGAAAACAAACACAAGTATACTAGGTACCTACTGATTTTCAGACATCATAACAAAATGGTGGAAAGGGATCAATATTGCACTTAAATGGGTATATTGTTTCCGTAACAACAAGCATATTTTTCAAACTTCAAATTACGCATCATATCTATTAAAGGTTCAATACCCATGCTAAAATAATGTGCTGCTGCACTTTTCAAGGGGACAATCACGGACTTTAAGCGAAAATATTAATAGAGTTTAATTATTATTACTATTAAAATTCAAATTCTGACATGCATGTAATCTAATTGTCATCGAGGATTTGTAAATTAAGTATTTCCGTTCGTGCACGGGGAGCATTCGCCATGCGCTCTTAGGCGCGACTGAGCGATCAGAATGCGTCTATTTATAGACCGGTAGACACGGTTGGCGATACTCGCATCTGTGTGATAGATTATACAATTCCAATTTGCTTGAACTCTAACTGTGCAACAAAGTATTACGTAAGTACTTTGATAGAACTGCCTTATCATAGTGCAAGGTTTCAACTTACGGCGATGTTTACATTAAAGTCTGTTACATTGTACGTCGACGCTTAAGGCGAATACATCTTGTTCTATTTATAGAACTGTTAAGGGTAAGCTTAAACACTATTTTTACAGAAAACTTTGTGGCTGTTCAAATGAATCCTGAAACAATTACTTTGGATAAGCCTATTTATATTGGTTTTTCTGTTTTGGAAATATCTAAAAGTCATATGTTTGATTTTCATTACTCCATTATGAAACTTTTTTATAATAAAAAGTTGAAACTTTGCTATACGGATACTGACAGTTTTCTATATTCAATCGAAAGTAAAGATTTTTATAATGATTTAAAGATACATTTCCTACCTTATTTCGATACCAGCAATTATCCTTTAAATAACAGTTATGACATTCCAGGTTTAAACAAAAAAGTGCCAGGCCTTTTTAAAGACGAACTAGGTGGAAATCTGATATCTGAGTTTGTAGGTCTAAGGTCAAAGTTATATTGCATTAAAACAGAAAAACAGGAATATAAAAAAGCAAAAGGTGTGCAAAAACAGGTCTTGAACAATGTTCATTTTAAAGATTACTATAGGGTATTAAATGAGAATATTTTTTTACGGAAAAAAATATTATATTTAAATCTCTTAAACATGAAATATTTACCCAAGAACAGGATAAAGTAGCCTTGTCAGGTAATGACGACAAACGCGTTATATTAAAATATAAAATTTCAACCTTATCATGGGGTCATTGGAATAGCATATTTTAAGAGTTTTATTGAGTTATTGAAATTATGGTATGTTTTCACTGTGTTTTCTATTATAATAGCGTAATAATATGTAGGTATGATCGGTATATTTAAAAATATATTATAGTTATACGAATTTCTATATACTAGGAGCATACTCTGATGTAATACTGAAAATTTGAGTAGTACCTAACCATGTTAGTAACATAACTCTGTATTTGCCTACGTAAAGAAATATAATATTTCAGAAAAAAAACCTAATTACACTGTTTCATATTTATTTTTGTTATTAACAAAATTTCTTATTATTATTTAAAATAAATATACCTATTGCAGTAAATTGACGTTGTTTCATTCTAATATGTCATAATTTTACCTGGTTCATCAAAATTTAAGTAGATCATATTTTACATTATTATACCTTTAACACAAAATCATGTCTGAACTTGTTTATTTTATTTCATATTTCTTTATTTGCATATCACATTATTAGACACGTGTTGCTGATTTCACAAACTAAGTAGACCACGCACGAAGGAAAAACGCACTGTGTCAGCTTTTAATTTCGTTCGCTTACAAACTCACACTTACACACTAAAGTGATATATATATTTACTTAAAGCGCATGAAAATGACACTTGCTTTGATAACACGCTAAAAAAAGTCGTTTCGTTGTACACAACATTTTTTAAAACATGGTAAGTAAGTTATTTTAATACAAATACATTATTTTTCTGGAGAGTGTAGTCCATTACGAGGTAACTTATCGTTTTCTTTTTTCAGAACACCGCAAATGTATCTGCCACCTCACGAGATGGAGAAGAACAGAACCCGCCCTCTCCACTGCAAGATGCACAGGATCCGTTAGAAGGATGGTCACAGATATTCCCGACGTTCCCGCCTTGGGCTGAAGAGATAGAAGAGGCGCCTTTTCAACGAAAAATTAAAAAGCCTCGGGCTCGCCAACAAAAGCGTAACAAACAGCGGACATCCTATCTCCAACATCGTCACCACCAAGATCCAAGAACATCATTCATTATAAAAAATACGTCGAGCTGTCGAAGCAGACGTATAATTAAAATTGAAGTTATTGATTTGGAGAAGCATACCGAGGAGGGATCGGAGGACGTCCTCTCCACACAGTACGTGGTGACGGATCCTATTGATCCAATATTGGATCAAACAGAAGGGCTCATCAACGCCATATCAAAGAAACTGAGCGGTTATAGCTATAATTTTTAAAAAGCTTATAATCTACACGTTTCTTTAAATTAAACTTCTCAGGTGGGCTTATTGCGTGGGATATCTTGTCACGCATACGCCTACAGAGAGACATTTAAATTAAAATTAATTGTAATGAACTGTACGTACTATCTATTTATTTGAAATTTAATAAACAACCTTGATGTTATTTTGGGTTTTATTTACAATTACGTATAAATGTAGGGAATATAAAGGATTTTTAATAAGAAATACACTGTTCTTTTCAAAATACATTTTTATTATAAATCAGAATTTGATACATTATTTTCTACAATCCATTTTCTAACACAAATTACATTTCTTAACGCACAATAGTTGCTATGGTGAAAACAATTATATACTAGAATGTCTTTACAATATATTTTACTTAAAGTGTCTAAATTAGGTATATCCCTAGAGCTTATATCTATCACATTTTCATGGTTACATATTTCTCGCACCCATTTAACTTTTTCTTCTCCCTTTACTATGATTTTATACTTATTTAAATAGGGTTTTATAAGCCTCTTAAATTCCCTTAAGTCAATATAACCCTCGCTCCATCGGAGGCCCCTGTTTTTTTCTATCCACCGTACGCGTTTCTTTTCCTCGACAGTGAGAGCAGAGAATGAACAGGGAGGCTTTACTAAAAAGGTTTGAGTATATTCTTTTGTGCCTATTGCCATTTCTTTTAATATGAAATCATTTTTTTCATTTTTAAAGCCTTGCAAATCTACAATAATCGTATTGCTATTCATGATAACTTCTTCACAATATTACTTAAAGGCTTATATTCAAATATGCAATCGTTCAATATCAAACAATATGCAGAAGTCTGGTCGGGTATCTCTGCGTCGGATTCTAGTTCAAGCCGAACATCAACCGTTGAAGATTTTAGAGAATCGTTCTGACGGCTGCAGTCTATTAAGAAAATCGGCGCGGTCTCTTTGAACTCTCTTAAGCCCAACAACGGCTCAGCTCGGCGTCCGTAATAAGACTGTTGAAATCTTGCATATTGTTCATATATTAACGAATATTTGTTTTCAGAAAAACTAATATTTAGGCTCTCGTATGGATAGTAGGTCGAATTCAGGAAAATTCTTACATCACGTATATGACAATGATCGAATTCTGCCATTGACATGGTGGCATTATGTTTACGATTCGTTTGTAAAGCAATCGCAACCATTCGAGGTTTTTCAATTTGTGATGAAGTTTTAATAGACCAAGTATGTTTTCGGGTTTTAGGCATTAATGGATATTCGTACAAATCCCAATTGCGAAACGCAACTGTTATCGCTCGGTCTCTTTCTAATTGTTTTAACAAATTAATTCTTTCGCGGTCTGATACTTTAATATGTGGGACTCGCCATACTATTTTGTCGATTATTATGTCTTGCACAGCTTCGCCCGCATTTAATTTCAAAGCATTGAGATTTGTGTTACTTCTTAAAAGAACTAATTCATGTTTACAATTCATAATTATTTTGTCATAATCCTCTGCGAAACCTAATACCTTATTAAGTGGAATAGAGGTAGAAAATACCCCATTATTAGTATTGGATATACCATGAGGGGACCAACCCCAAACATTTGCACATTTAGACTCACTATCATTTAACGATAGATAAGATTTTATTGTGGTTGTAATGCCTGCGTTTTTGACTCTGTCTATTTCGATACCGTTTATTTCATAACGAATGTCTTGAAATAAAAATGAAGCGAAATTGTTAACAAAATGCACATTTGATACTCTTTCCTTTTCTTTTGTAGTACCGTTGTGTTTATACACATCGGCTCTGCCCTCTATATACAAACTGCTGAGCGCAGGTAACACGTACAAATCTTGTTGATTAATGGGTATTCGTATTTCATCATTCTTGTTGAAACTTGTTACATATGGCTTGTATGAATGAAATTCAAAACTTTCAATGCTGTTGTCATGAGACGGAGATTGAGCAATATTTAAAATGTTCATTTTAACAATCCAAGTATTTTCAAAAAGGTCTTATTTTGTTTGGTTAGCTGCTTTTTCGTATAAAGTGGTGCTGTTTTATGCAATGTCTTCTTGGAACTGATTTGATTTCGAGAGGTAGTAGGGTTTTTATTGAAATTTAACATTTTTCCTGAAGTGTAAATACAGCTGTACCTCTTCACCGCGTAGGTTAATTTGCTTATTTTCTCCGTCTAACAATCTAATATTGATTGCGGTTATTGAACTTTGATTGACAGGAAAATATATTAAGTTCTTAGGTATTTCTATAATTCGATAACCAGGTGGTACATTTGGCACAAATTCGTAAATAATATGACTCGCTTTTCCATTCACAAATGATCCGCTTACAACATCACATTCGATGCGTACTATTGTCGTCGGTAAAATGTTGACAGGATACCGAGACTCGGTTTTTATATTCGCTTTTACCGTTTCAAAGCCAAAACCCAAGATCTTGCCAATCGAATCTGTTTTATCAAAGTAAACATCTTCCGAACAGAAAATACATGTTTTTAAAGTATTGTTATTGGCAGTTAATTTCAATGTAGCATTTTTAATGTTGCACTGAAGATAATCGCAAATATCTTGTAATTCATACGAACCTTCCGGTATTTTTATCACTCCACCATTTCCGTAATAAAATTTATTATTTCTTTCATCTATATTAGGAATAGAGTTGAATGTAGAAAAATACAAAAGACCGCACTCATACTCTCCACTTAATTCTAATGTAGGAGAGTAATTTGTTATTGAAGAAGCGTTTTTGCCCGTTATAGACACAGTGAAAGACATGATTATACTGATATAGATTATGTACTTTATTCATTATTTAAATGATTTTTCCAATATTTTTTTAAAAAATTTAAACAGAGATGACCACAATTTGTACTATCAAACTTTTGATATCGTTCAATATTATAATTAATTGTCATGTTTTTTAAATAATTTCTTAATTCTAATGGAGGCTTTAAGTCGCCAAAGCTATCAAAGTATTCGCAATAATCATTTTGTTTGACGTAGGCTACCCAGTGCGTTCCCGGATTATGAGAGGTATCCAAGTTTAGTACTGCACATTCCATTCTTCTAGGTTTCAATGGAAGTGTATTTCTCATAAATACTCCGCGGAAATATGGAATATCAGTAGCATGCTCTAATATATCGAAATCTGTTAGTGCACGCCTAGGCAGCCTTTTAACTAGTTTTTTGAAGGATTCAAATATAACCCTGCGCCCTTTTTATAAGGTTTGATGTACAATCCTTTGCCAACCGCCACCGCTTCCATCATCCTGTTATGACGTTCAGACTCTTGAAGACTTTTCTGAGCTGCTTTAGAGTCGTTCACTGCTTTTGCTATGCCAGCTGCTCCACCTGCCAAGGAACCCAAAGCCGATAACCCCGCAAAGATCGGGATTAAAGGTAGCAGTCCACCGCATTTTGGTAGAGGAATACAGCGCGGTAAGCGAGTGTCATTTTTATTCTTAAATATTCTTTTGGCTGCGGCGTATGCACTTTTAATAGCTGTATAACTGCATGTGGATTTTAACTTTTTAAGTTGAGATTTAATTTTTTTCACAGCTGACATGAATGAACGGGTACCGGCACCAGCCTTTAGTTTTGCTTTCATAGCATTCTTTACTATCCATGATGCTACTTTTTCACCCTTCTTAGCATCTTTAGCGTTTAATCGTTTCTTAGCCATATTCAAAAGTATCATATCAGCCTCACGTCGAACGTTTAAATCGTTATCGTTGTAAGCGATGTCGTGGAACATACAAGCTTTATCCAACTTATTTATACCTCTATCACCTCTTTTCAAACGTTTTTGTAGGTTTGTTCCGGGACCACAATATTGATAACCAGGTAAATGAAGCTCGAATGGTAAATGGTTTATTAAGATGTCTATAATACCACTTCCCTCCTTCATTGATATGTTTAGAATGAATAGATTTGGTTTAAAAGTACATTTATATTACAAAACTATCTCATTTTTGTTTATCCAACTGTTCTCTTCATTGCTGAGACCTAACCATTTCACAAAATATTTATCTCCTTTTCTTCTAATAATCTTTTCGATGAGGTAAATATCTGGATATTTAGTTTTTTGTAATTCATACTCATAAAAAGTCCCCAATATAACCTGTTTATGCTTATCTTCCAAATTATAAGTTGGTGGATTCGTATTATTCACTTTTGTTACTACAAATATTTCTGTGGACCAGTTCGGAGTATAACCTTTGTAAAAGTCTCCTTTAAATTTACTAATACGTACATGATTACCTACTTGAAACTTAGGTTTTAAGTGTTTTTGATTTCTGTACGCTTTGCTAATATTACGCAATACAACTATTTCATTTGTCTTATTAACATCAATAGGTTTAAATTTAGTTATGCGATGAGTAGTGCTGTTATAGTTATCTATCACAGTATTTAGTAATTGACCCAGCCATCGATAGCAACCATATAAACTGAAAAGTTTAAAGATGTGTGATTTTAACGTGCGTATGACTCGCTCTACTATAGAAGCTTTTTTAACGGAGTAAGTAGAATAATGGTTTACATTATATTTTGTTAACAGTTGACCGAAAATATCATTATAAAACTCTTTGCCTAAATCTGTTTGCAAATGTTTAGGTTTTCTAGATGAATTTTTAAAAATCTGTTGCATTGCGCGAAAAACACATTTCTTTTCTTTAGATTTTAAAGGACTTGCCCATACAAACTTTGACAAAGTGTCTATCACTACTAATATATACTTGTGTCCTTTATTAAAATGGGAATATTTTTGTAAATCTATGAGGTCAGCTTGCCATAGATCATCAATTCCTTTTATAACTGTGCATCTACGCGGAAAATTTCTTCTGGCTGCTTTGTGAAGTTCATCAATTATGTCCTTTTTGCTCATTTTTGTTTATTTTTACATGAATCAAATTGTCTATTTCCGACCTTGAGTAAAATGATTTATTCAAATGTTCTGTTGTAAAGGTTTCCAAGTTCTTCAAATGAAATTTAACTTCGAGCTTCACTTTTTCAATTTCATTTCTTAATTCTTGAATGGTTTTGTCTAAATAAGCTTTATTTACTGCTTCGTCGTCTTCGATTGGATATGATAACCCTTTTAATTTAGAAGATTTTAAATCGTAGTGACCGGTATCTGATTTTACCAATGCTTCATTGAAGTTTCCAATATTATATTCTGTCAATCGTAAACGTTTATGGACATGGTGACCAAACTTGTCTATATTCATTGCTGTCTTGATGGGATGACTACGGAAAGAATACTGCCCAATTTTCCTGGTTTCTTCTTTATATGTTCTACATTTATGATACCAGCTTCATGCAGTTCCGAAATGATCGCAATTATTTCATTATTTACACCAGTGTTTCCTGCTTCCCATGATGCAAATAGTAACTTCAATCGTTCGACTAACTCGTTTGGATCATTCCAGTAAACTAAATCAGTGTTTGATTTTACTGTCTTTAAAAGTGAAATACCTTTACCTTGAGGAATACTTTCTACACTTGTAGTTAGATTTCGAGAGAATTTGAACAAAGGCTTAATTACATTCATATATTTAAATCCTTTGCTGCTGTTAATTGGTTTGGATGATTCATAATTACGTCGATGAGCATTGGTTTCTATAAGAAGTAACTTGTAATTTTGTAAATCATCATATGATACTACATCTAAATTTGGTTTCTTTTTGAATAAAAGTTCTTTTAAGCCAACAGTTTTTTTAACAGTTAGTGTTCCTATTTTAAGAATGCTGCCGTCGTCATGAACACGTGTTTTGCCTAGTAATAGTTTACCTCGTTCATTTCTGATTCCAAACGGAACATCTGTCATTACTTCAGACGATGTTGACCATGAAAGTGATTGATTTTTAAGACTTGGCGATGACTGTAGAGATTTAAATGATCCCTCGCTTACATTGTGGTCTTCAGACGGTGATACAACAAGGGTTTTATTGTAATCGTTGTATTGTTCTTGTACATCGTCTTCATCTTCTTCACTAATAGATTCATTGTAAT
This sequence comes from Cnaphalocrocis medinalis, assembly GCA_014851415.1. Classification (NCBI taxonomy): domain Eukaryota; kingdom Metazoa; phylum Arthropoda; class Insecta; order Lepidoptera; family Crambidae; genus Cnaphalocrocis; species Cnaphalocrocis medinalis. The sequence goes on along the minus strand of CM026291.1, from coordinate 14,567,944 downwards.
CTTCATCAGAGGCAAATAATGATTGGTTCTCATCTTCGATTGACTGATTATTGTCATTCTTAAACTTTTTCATCACTGGCTCAAAGTACTCATCTTCCTTATCTCGTCGTGCGTCTTGTTTTTTATTGGTCAATAATGTAAGTGGATCAACAATAGGTTTGAAGATTGTTTCTAATGTTTTATTATTTGTATTTTCAACATCTTTTATCATCGCAACTTTTTTTTTAACAGCTGCTGCTGATTTTACAATTTGTTCTTTAAGATTTTTCTCCATTTCAAAGTATTCCGCTCAGGTTCAAATCATGAATAGGAGTGGCTGATAAATAACACAACCGTCTTTATGTATGTTCGTCTATCACTATGAATGTATCGAACGTCGATCGGTAACATCCGTTATTTTTATCACAATCCTTATTAATAACAAGATAGCTAAATGGTTTATTCCAAACAGTAGAGCACATCTTACGAAATTGGGTCCATGACATATCAGCCCCAACATGTTCCTCATATACATGCTTCAAGTTAACATCATCTTGCTTAAATAGAATAACAAGATTTGAATTGTCTCTTACAAGTTGTTTTGGAACTCTTGTGTAAGTTTGATTGATATAGAAACAATCAATATTTTTATGGCGTCCCATGGCGAAATAATCTCTAATGTTGTTTTGATTCTCACAAGCAACGTCGTCAAAAATTATGATCGAATCGGGTAAAGCATCATGTGGACTCAAAATTTCGCCATTGTGATTGTATTTGTTAAATGATGTTCCAGGAACCATGTCCAAAACTTTTTCAAGATATAAATATTTAGGTTGATACAAAGATTTTGAATACACATAAAGGTTACAAAATCTTGGACCATTTTTATGTAATAATAAACTTATCACTAAATTGGTTTTTCCACTATTAGACGGACCACAAACTATACAACGTATTGTATTAGGTAACAAATTTCCGTGTCGTTTTGGCTCATCAGATGATGCAGGACAGATGCATTCTAATTTAAGCGATTCTTTTTGTTTGACGAACTTCATTATTTTGTATATAACGTGTCTGCAGCGGTGTATTAGTCACAATAGAATGACGGTAAGTTCCAACGTAACCATATTTTTAAATCAACACTTATCTATCCGTTTTGGGCTAATTACGTGCCTAAGTGGCACTGAAATTAACGAATAGACAGATAGTGATGAGAATTGAGAAACCAATTGACGCAATGCTACTTCACATTTGGTTTTTCAAAAATGTATTGGGAATTCTACTTCGCTTTTGGTTTAGCGAACGGAGTGAGCGATTTTGAAACCAAAAAGTGAAGTAGAATGCCCAATAATACCCTACTAGTATTTCATTAATTAATTAATGATAATTTTTGCTCGGATAACCGCAATAAAAACGATCAACTTTACATTCAAAATCGTTCACGTGAGAAAAAAGGAACTCCCTCATTTTATACGAATAAAATTATGTATTATTTGCATCGTTGTTTATATACTACTTATCTATTCAATTTTCTTGATGAATCGGAATATAATACCTGCAAGGGAAAACCTTACTCGGAAGCCAGTGCGTTATGTGATGTTGGCCCAATTTATTATTCTAAAACTATACATGCCTACTACCTACCTACAGGAAACTTTTGGTTTTGGCCGAATCTGCAGAAAGCAACGTACTTACTTACTATAATATTAATACCTATGTACCTACCTACTCGTAACAAGCGTATGGGTAAATACTAGTCCTGCATATGCAAATATTGTTTAGCTGTAGTATTTGCGTCTGAAGCACCAGTTCTAACTGTGCTAATACTGTTGCATTGAATTAAGCTGTTGGTCATACAACACAACTAGGTAAACACTTGCGTGCAAAAAATCGGTCCACAGCGCAATAATTTTCATACAGCATGGTTCGGTCTTGGAAAATATAATGAAACCATGTGTTGTGTTATAAAATATCTAAGATCTTGTGTGTCTTGTAAAACTATAACTATAAAACTTAATTATACCTTTAGGTACTCATGTCATGTGCGTGGAATTGCCAGTATCATCTTAAACTATCGCTTGGCTTACGCTTACATCGTGATTCAGGATTTGGGGAGTGTGGTAGGTATAATAATAAAGTGGCAAGACAAATTGTCTGATCTATCGAAAGGGGAACCAGACCAATTGTTTTTTTTTATGAGATAGGGGGCAGACGAACAGACGGATCACCTAATGGTAAGTGATTACCGCCGCCCATGGACACCCGCAACACCAGAGGAGTCGCAAATGCGCTGCCGACCTTTTAAGAAAGAATACGCTCGCTTTTTGAAGGTTTGTAGGTCGTATCGGTATCGGGAATTATGGCTATAAGTTTCAGAAACTCTCCGAAATGTGCAGGTTTCATCACGATGTTTTTGCGTTCGTTGAACGACCATCTGAAGATTATGTAAATAGTGAAATAATAAACAATGACCCAGAATCATCAACAGATTTTTTTGTGTGATAGGTGGCCAATGAATAAACGGATCACTATTTTGTCTAAATCCAGATTTCACTTTAATCGAATCTTTATTAATCTAATTACTTATACTTACTTGATGCTGCTTTGTATTACAGAATAACATTTGTAATAATGAACAATATTTCGGTTTGAAAATTAAATGAAATGTTAATTAGGTACGTTTATAGAAACAACCTTTAAGTACAGTCACCATCAGAATGATCTTAGCGTTCAAACGTACTAACAATATCTGAGCATTTGAAATTGACATACAATAATGAATTTTCATTTGTTGTTCGAGTACAAATGACAATAAATGAATGTGTACAGTTTAAGGTGTTGTGCCAAAAGTGATATAAAGTTAGAATAGAAGTAGGATTTGACGCTGACCTACGACGACTTATTTCGCACGTCATCGTTAGTTAATAATTTGCATGGCTTTTGGCACGGTGAAACGTGTCGTGCTGGATGCCATGACTCGACACCAGGTATCAGTTGGTCAATAATGTTTCAGGAGTGGTGGAAGTGTACTACACAGCAAATCCGGTCGGTGCATGCAAATACTGCTGCCAAAGAGATGGCGTTAACGACATACACTACAACCTTTATACGAGGTATGTATCACCATAGTGTTATAGGGTGTAATATGTATGTACCTGTCTGTGAAAATTTACATCTTTTTAACCACGTCTTCTACCAATTTTAGTAGTAGCATAGTACATAATATAATATAGAGAGATACTACGACATAATAAAGTATATACCGTTCCACTGCAGGGCAATGGCTTCCATCATAGAAATCAAGTCATCGCTACTATGATGGGACACTAGCAACAATTCAGAATAACATTTTGTTCTACAACTTTAAAAAAAAAGTTCGACTCCCCATATAAAATGTACGAAATGATATGCAAGATTAGAAAACTTGATTTTTTTATACGATTTTCGAAAACTCATAGGACAAATGTTGCTCAGAATGTTTTGCTAATCGTGAAGACGAGGATAAAGGAATGTAACTTAAATGTTGAAAATTACACCAATGCAGTATAGAGGAACACTCTTTATTGCACTAAAGTTCACCGATCTTCACGCTTTTGACATCAAATCTCTCATTATTTCTTGAAGGAAGCATCACAAAATGTCAAGCATTACTTAGCTCTTTAACCTTCAGTAAGTGGGTAACTATTTTCTAAAGGTGAAAACCTTTAAACGCAAACATTTCACCGACTTTTCGATAAGCCGGCCCATTTCTCATGGTTATATGTTTATAGGTTATGTGCTTATTAAGGCCATGAATTTGGCAACCGTGGCGATGAAACAAAACCGTGCAGTTTTCGTCAGGAACAAAGGTAAGGTAAAGTTGAAAGGTCACGCTCGGTCAAACCCGGCTCTGCAGCGCTGCAAACCTTGCCCGTAACATGTAAAACGTGTGAACCGGCGTGAACTATCGATTCAAAGTTCAATTATAATTAAAAAACAGCGGTGCCGTACGTACGGGCATCGCGTGTAGCGCGCCGTTCGCGTAATTTTGAGGAGGGGGCGACTGGGGGGAATCTGAGTGTTCATTCGTGCAGTCTATTGACTTAAAACGGCTCGCTTTGATTCACTGTTTGTAAGAGGCCCGTTGATCAGGCGAGATCGATTAAACACCCAAATCTGTGAAATTGGCGAGGTACTTACCTAAAAGAGGTCGGTTGTAAAAGGCCGAGTAGAAGCTATGATTATTAAGATTATAGATTAGTCTTGGCCGTTATTTAAGTTTTTGATGATAAAGATTTTGGTTACAAGGTCGTTAAGTAAAGCAATAATTCGTATCAGCATTAGCATTGGGGGTACGTAAGAAGCGGCCAAACATTTACCTAGAACAAAAATCAATAAGAACAGAACACACGATTGCACTTACAAAATATTGATTGATTCGTCATACGATATGCAATGCAGGCATTAGTACTTACCGATAATGTAGTTTCAAATTGCATAGTCGACATAAGCCTACACCCAACTGCCTTACTATTATACAGGGTTAATTTTATGGGAACGCTGATAGGACTGAACTTTCAGAAACAAACAGGGGTTGAAATCATTACAAACATTTTCACGCAAAGGTTTTAGTTTCTTGATCGATTTATACGAAACGTTTGTTAAATGTATTTTGTTGCCTAAAATAAACGAATTATTATTATTACAAGTAGATTGGGAGGTAAAAAAATATTTCTTTTTATGGGAGGCAAAGTGCAAGCACGAATATGGTTGACGATTTTTACATAAGTATTTTCGGAATAGTAGGTAGCATAATGAAAAGACCACCCATTGATATTTAGCTAGAGTAAAAATTTAACCTGTACTAGTTTATCCCAAAATAGAAACAACATTGTTAATTCGGTGTTTATTTTAATAATTCCTATGTTCTTCTTTCTAGGACATCTAGAAATATCTTATTGCTTAGGTATATAAAGTTGATATTCCTGTGTTTTCCAGGTCGAACCCCAACAGATCCCAAGTGATCAGGCTGGGCAACCCGCAGGACTTGCAGCAGACTGCTTTTGACTTCAGCAACCCCACTGTCATATATTTACACGGTTTCTCAGACTCCGGGGGTGGGTTAAGTGCGAGGCGCCTGAGAGACGGTAAGAAGGATTTAAAAGGACCCTATTATATGTTACTCAGGAATAATTTTGCAATAAGTGAAATAATTTTCAAATTACGTAGTTTTAAAGTTTATTCGTTACAAACATTAAAAAATATACCTACTTATAAGGGCCTCGTTCACCATCTCTGAGTAAAGCGTGAAGTAATTTACTCCGCAATTTAAGTGGGTTTGGAGGAAACTGGTTCCTGGTCCGCGGCCTAGTTAACAATTTAAATAATTTATTCAATACAAAGACCAGGGGCCAATTTTCTCTTAACCCACTTTAATTGACAAGAAAACTACTTGGAACCTTACTCAGAGATGGTGCACGAGGCCCTAAGTCATCCTCATTGTTATTGCGTCCAATGGAATCGAAGAGAAATTGATAAATTTAGGTCTACTCGTATGCTATATGTACTTAACCATTTTAATGACTGTACTCGTTTAAAACAAGGTTTTAAGGTTTCGCCTATTGACCTGCTAGACACAATTAGGGCGGCTGACAAAGTAAAGTAAGTCAAATCAAAGAATATAATACCATTAATATTATTGCCCACCGATGTATGTACTGTATTATTTATTATGTAATAGACATGACAACAATGAATACAGCTACGTTTATTGATATTATTTATTTATAATATGGCCAAAATAAAAGAGTAAAAACAAAACTATTATGAAAAGCTGTGCTAGCTCAAATTAATAAAATTTAACTTTTCATACAGGAAAACGTAGCCTAGGTATTTGAGTAAGGGATAATAAAGCTAAGTTCCTGACGAAAGAGAACAGGGCTTTTTATTTATTCGTTACAAACATTAAAAACTACGAATATTATCTCTTTACAATGAAACTAGTGGCCCGCCCTCACTTCGCTTCGGGACCGTAATTCAGAAATGAACCAATAGATGGCGCTGTGTCTTTAATTACATCGCGCAAGCATTTCGTGTTTTCGGTTTACCTATAAGCCTTGTCGTTGTCTATAGAAGTTATCTCTTTATAAATAGTATAGAAGAAGATAATATACAACACACACAAAGGGCTATAAAAACTAGATAATATTCATGTAACTAGGCACAGACATCCATTTGTAAATTTTCTCACATTTTCCAAAGTTCAAATGTTGAATCTGAAATATCCTGTAATTTCACCTTAGACGTTAAAATTAAACCCGTGTTATTCCCCTTATTTATTCATTATTTATAGTTATAGTCCATCGTAAAAGTCTTAGACTTATTTATCTGTCTGATTTTGTTTACAGCCCATTTCATGGTCGGTGACTACAATTTCATAGCGGTGAATTGGGCAAGACTTGTGGCTTTTCCCTGGTGAGTTCATCGGAAGTTGATTCTAAATAACAATGTGATTTGCAATCTTATAATGTGAAGAAGAAGAAGAAGAAGAAGAAGAAGATGAAGATTAAGATATGTTGATGTTATGATTATTTGCCAAAACATGTGTCATCAATTATAGGAGGTACTACCATGTGACATTACATGATAAGAGTTGATGAGGTGCTTACTGCGAGTCTCCCCTGGGTTTATTACGAGAGTTCAACCAAAAGGGTGTGAAAAGGTTTTATCAGGGTTGTCTATGCAAAGTCTTACTCTTAGTTCAGTTCCGAGCATCCATAATAAAGTAGACCAAGATGTGGTAGACCATATCTTGGTTTAAAACTGATGCTGTCACTTTTATTTGTAACGTACAGTCGAGTTCAAAAATATATATACACTTTAGGACCTTGTCACAATACATATTTATAAGAAAGTGGAAGTCGTTTTCTTATACATATGTAAGTACTTACTGTGACAAGGTCCTAAAGTGTATACATATTTTTGAACTCGACTGAACCAGATGCATGGGCCACATGTATAATAGTGACAGCATCATTTTAAACCATGTTTATTATTAAGTCTCCGTTTTGTAATTAATAAGGGTTTCAGGTCTCTACGATCAGTGGTTTAGACTGTCCCTAATTAATCCAAGTCCATCGCATGTCCATCAATGCATGAATGTTTAATGGGACTGGGTATTTCATTATAACTTATAGAAAACTAGCGGCCGCCCGCGACTTCGTCCGCGTGGAAAAGTAACTTTTTACCCCTCACAACCCCCTTTCCTTTATAAAAAGTAGCCTATGTCCTTTTTCAGGGTCTAGATCATCTGTATACTAAATTTCATTTAAATCCGTTCAGTAGTTTTGGCGTGAAAGAGTAACAGACAGACAGACAGACAGAGTTACTTTCGCATTTATAATATTAGTATGGAAGTATGGATATGCTAGATATAAAATACCGTGTGTTTATATGCCCTAACATTAGAATATTCGTACGCATTTATTTTCCTTCCTCAATGTGTGCAAATGTGAACACTTTTCTTAAGGGAAACGTTTAAGCTTTTATTTATTTCTCTGTGGCCGTTCGCCAAGTACATACATTTCTGATTTATGCTTCGTTTCCACTCGTTTACGTAACGTGCTAGATACCTATTCGTAGTTATATAAATGTGTCATGTGGGAGCGTTATCTTTAGATATGCGGGCATGTCTCCCTATTATTTAAGTAACATTTATGTTACACGTATTTTATTATGTTGGTAGATAATTTTACGTAAGTGTCAGGAGTTGTTCCGATAACGCAATGTGACCTGATATTTCTGAATGCATTCATGAGAAATCACCGCAAATTCAAAAGTGGTAGATTCATTACAAATAAATATTCCTAAGTATTGCGGTTAGTCATCAGATCTGAAGATATCTCGTCATAAGTTTTGTGTTACTGTAAAAGCTCGAACTACGGTAAATCTTAACATTTTTCAGTAAAATCTAAGGGTACGTCCACATCTGACGAATGCGCTACGAATGTGCATTTTAGATGCGTTAAGAACCTAAAAGGCACGCATTCAGCTTGAGGGCAGCTCGTGAGCGGTTTGGAAGTTGCAGGTGTATTCGACAGATGTAGACGGACCCTAATGTTTGCTAATGCTTAATGGTATATGTTCACAAAGGTTTCATTTGAAGGTTTGTAATTATTTTGTTTTTTAATTTGCTTTTGTGGTTAATAAACGTTATCTATCTATTTTAATGATCGATTTGAAATTTTACCCACCACTTGGTGAATCTTAGCAATTACGAGGCATTAAAGTTGAAAATGTTGACCTTCAGGTACATAGCAGCTGTCGAAAACACCCGTTTCATGGGTCTGCAGCTGGCCAACTTCGTGGAGTTCCTGCACCGCTCAGGCGTGCCGGCCACATCGCTGCAGGTCATAGGCTTCTCTCTCGGAGCAGAGGCCGCAGGCTTCGCCGGCAAGGAGCTGAATAGGAGAGGGAGGACTGTGCGAATAGGACGGATTACAGGTAAATAGCCGTGTTACTTGTGATGGTTTATTCGTAGAGCCATCCCGCAGAAACAGAGAAAAATCTATAAAGTACGCAGAGCATTGAGATGGTTACAGTGGCGTAACTCTAAAATGCAATTATGCCTTCGAATTGTTACCTTTGTTAACAAACTATATGATGATCATGATGGACTGGACGTAATGTATTTTTGTAGGTCCTGGTGATTGCATAAAATCCTTTGAGTAAGCTAAGAGCAAAGCTGACTGACGAGCTCTCAGCCTATGTTATAAGGTTAACTTATACTTTGCAGAATATTCTGTACGCTTTTCATTTAAATGTTCTGCAGTCGACAGGAAAATGTAAAACATGAAATTAACATTTTAAATCTCATTTCCGCTTCTCCGTTTCAATTCTGAATTTAATAAGTATAACCTATGTAACTTATATAAATAAGGATAGCAAAATAACGTTTAATTTAGCATCTTGCTAATAATTAAATAATTATTTTTTTAAAACAAATAAATGGAAATCACCCTCATATATTATTATAGCCGGTTACGAAGACTCCCCAGTCTTACTATGATCTGGTCCTCCTATTTTTATCATGACCTAATTGGTCTGGTTCACCTGTCTAAGTTGAGATGGCGGCGGTCACTAATTTGAATGCTGGATCATGTTCCAAGCGTGCTGCGGGCTCCAAAGCGTGTGGTTTGAATGCTACCAGGAATGACCCGTTGAGTTAAACATACAAGGTTGATTGCCACTTGCTTGTTATCTCAATTTAAATTAGACTATTTTTTTTACCACCACCAGGCTTAGATCCAGCTTATCCGCTATACGGTGTGACCAACCGCAACGACCACCTCGCTCGCGGAGACGCCGTGTTTGTGGACGTAGTGCACACCAACCCCGGCGTGTTTGGCTTCCCCCAGCCCATCGGAGATGTGGACTTCTATGCCAACCATGGCCAGTGGATCCAGCCGGGCTGCTGGGTCAACCAGTTGATTGAGAACCGAGAGCTGCGGTATCTTTGTGAGTATTGCCAATGGATTCGCTAAACATACAATAAGTTCAACCTTCTTCCAAGGGGACAGACGGGCTATGGAGCAGGACAGGTATGGTCGTGGTCCACCCATACCGACTTCGGCGTGTTCGGGTTGCCTCAGCCCATCAGAAACGTGGTCTTCTACACGACTAACGGTTGGCTGCTGGCTGCTGGGTCAATCAGCTGATCAAGAATCTAGAGGTAAGGTTTCTTGTCCGTGAATTTACTATACTATAGGTAGATCTTCTCCACAACAATAGGTACAATAAATTGCATTGTGAGAACCACCTTCACAAGCATGTTGAACGAGATGGCTGGAGGAAGCCATCAACTACAAAATCCCTCAACTAACGGTTAAGCTAGGTTTTAAGTTTAAGGAAAAAGTTATTGGTGTTTTTAAGGGGCTATACGAATGAAACTAGCGCCGCCAACCTATTTACACTGATTGTGGCGAAAATACGATATTTTTAAGAAAGCAAAACATTACAGACTTAGATAAAAGTAAATTGAATACTTCAAGATGCAATACAATACATAAAACACGCGACAAGTAACAATAATGTCAATTATTGCTAAAAGTGGCCGTTTTAAGCAATAATTAACATTATTGTTACTTGTCGCGTGTTAGAAACATTGTATTGCATCTTGAAAAATCCAATTTACTTGGATCTAAGTCTGTAATGTTTTATTTTCTTCAAAAATATCATATTTTCGCCACAATCAGTGGAAATAGGTTGGCGGCGCTAGTATCATTCATATAGCCCCTTAAGAAACCTACCAGAATCTGAACAGAAAAGCTTAAGTTTGGGTCCAGGAATGAATGTCATGTTGCCTGTTGTATGATGATTGTTTGTAAAGTAAGTAGTATTGTTTCCTCTTGAGAAATTCTAGATAGTTACCGATAACTAATCCGCTATTGACATTTTGCCCTAACGATCAATCTTTGGCTGGGAGCCAAGGGTTCGAACAGTGAATTTTCTCAGATGTTATTCGACCGAAATTCTGTAACAAGATTAGCTTCGTTTTGGGGGCATTGCGTTTAGATTGCTTTGCGGCTGCTTCTGACGTTTGTGTAAGATCTATCTACAAATACAATGCACATTATGTAAGAGGCAAGGAGAAAGGAACTGAAACAACGATTATGATAGAAAGGCATTTTTTTAACCGGTCGGTCGCTTTTGGAAATTTAGTACCTACTAAGTATTTACCAGTAAGTTAACTACTTAAGTAAGTAAACAAGTGAGCGGATAGTAGACGAACAGTTACGTTATTGGAGCTGATTAAAATTCAGGTGTTCGATAATCTTAGCAACGAGTTAGTAATTAGGAGAAATAACGAAAACCCAATAATTATACTTGTATTTTTAATTAGGTAGCAAATAATTGAGTGGGTTGGTCTGTTTGAGCGAAAGCTTAGCGGTCAAAGGTAATTGTATATTGTGTCCCGTGTTCACATTTGTGTACGGAACAATAAAAGGGAAACCCCTTTTGTCAGTCCCAAGGCTCGGGAATAACTCGCGACGAGGGATTGGCGCGTTCCGCACGCATCCGCCCGAATCCGCCGCCACGTAAATTCTGCACGCGGATTTATTCCCTGGTACGTGTAATACATTGAATGTCACGTAATATTTCCGACTGGTTCTATTTTTGGAGCATCGTTGATTTGGATTGCAGGGAGCGTAAAGGGGTTTCTTTTTTAAGCTCAGGTATATTATAAAGTTATCTATTTTATCATCGCGAACCTACAAACTACAAAATTACTTACGTTTTTACTTAACGCAATGTTAATACTAAACTAGTTAGCTCTATCCCTTCAAATATGTTATTTTCTATTCATAATAGGTAGAGTCACATACGTCGGATAGGGTCAAAAATAAACTGTACTGACGGCATTTTCTGAATACAAAATACTTATCTATCTTCAAATAGCTGTAACTAACCAAAGAATAACAGCGCTGTTGGGATCACTTTATCAAACAAATTCAGTATTTAAAAAAGTGAATTGTGTATCCTTCTACAGATTAAATGATCGAAGCATCTCGCAACAACAGTGCCAACGGATGTAATGCCGTGCTATCGCGTGCGTTGTAACTGCAATGTGCTCCTCCTCTTGCTTATCATCAGGCTGAGGTGAGCCAATTTAAAAAAAATCGAAGCTATAGCAGTTTCCCTAGATTGTCTTCTTCCCTTCACGTATAACAGGTCCAATCATACCGCGAGACTCATTATCCAGCGATAGTTTCCACAGATTAAGTAAATTACGCGGCATTGCAACCCAACAGCCGCATAATATTTCGGCGGAGCACGATCGATGTGCTGACGTCACGCGGGATGCTGGGGGAGGGGGCACAGACTCCGATGAACCCTGCTTGCTCTGTGCTTTTAAATTTATCTATTATTAGCGGATCCTTTTCTGATGAAAGGTAATTTTAGCGTCGTGTAACAACAAACCTGTAGAGGAAAACCCTTAGCCTAGGCACTAGGTAGGTACTTATTATTTTATAACAGTATTTGTTTTTCGTAACTTTTGCATGGCTACTTAGCGGGAATTCAAGCTTGCGAGGAGGATATACAGTTTTAAGAGCTGACAAATGTAAATTTTTAGAATAAAGATATGATTTTAAATTATCGCGTTGCTTACAACTAAATAAATAGAATAATTGATATTTATCTAGGTACGTAATTATAGTTAGTAGTCATTAGTTACTTAAGTATGTACATAAAAATTAAGTAATAATTTTCAATTGTAAAATTGAGTCATAGTAGTTAATTATAACATGTTAGTTAGACAATATTAACATTAAAAATATGAAGTAAATGAGTTTGGATTGTTAGATAGGTTTGCTTTGATAAATCAATGCAGATGGCTTAAAGTGAAACGGAATTCTGAACTAAATCTTTATGTATCCCAACCATTCATGTGGTCTCTTTTGTTTGAGAGTTCACGAGAAAACAGGGATATGTCCTTTCATTCGTTACGGGCCGGGTGATATAAGTCCCTAGAACGTAAATTTCAAACCTTATCAAAGTTTTAATTTAGGTGAAAACGTACCTCGATTTCGATTATTTCCTTCATCACTCATTTTATTGGAGCTCGAATGTTCCAAGTTTTAAACTGAGGTTGACATTTGCAGGTGGGAAAAGATTTCTTTAACGCCGTCCTTTTGAAAGACATTAAATCCACACCCTTTCAAAGTAACAGTCCAGCGGATATTTTCGTTCTGTCTATTATTACTTCCTTTGTGTTTCAAATAATTCTTCCTTTGGTTTGTACTAAATTAAATCGAACTGGAAATGTACGAACTTTTAATATAGTTACACTAGTGGTCCGCCCTCACTTCGTTTCAGGTCTTAGTCTTGCTATTCGTTACTACAATCATTTCAGATAGATGGAATTGGGTGTCGATTACATCGCGCAAGTGTTTGATCTTTTCGGGTTACTAATCCTTCTTATACTATGGCAACAAAGGTACAAACACCCAGACTCAACACAAAATATGTTTCATCAATAATCACCTGTGTTGGTGCGGGAATCGAACCCAAAACCCACCCTTGCATCTCAAACTACTACGCTACGCTAAACGGGTCGTCAGATTGATGCAAATTAATCACCTATAAGCCCTGCTTTTTATGTGATAGGCAGCAGACTAGCAGACGGATCACCTAATGGTAAGTGATTGATAGACACCTACAACACCAGTAGATTACTTAATAGGTACCCATGAAAAATAGGGTAAAAGTATTTATGTCCATCAGGATGGCTGGCCAAAGTTGTGGATCAGCGTTAAAATATTATTAGTATTTAGTACTGAATTGGTACTATTTGATACCTATGTTTAATTATTTGTAGTGATGCGCCGAATAGTGGTTTCACCGAATAACCGAATACCGAATAATATTCGGTTCAATCTTTACCGAACCGGATATTCGGCCGAATTATTCGGTTTACCATTTTCTATTTTATTCCGATCTCTCTTCTATACAAGATACGGTGACCAAAAAGCACTTAAGTCAATTCGTACTGAGATTAACTAAAGTGTTTATTTCTTCCGTGTCAGAAATTTTCTTAACGTATAGTCTGATAGTGTCTTTTAAGTAAATAATGCACTTAATAAAATCATCGCACGGTTCAAGTGGGACTCGAACCCACAACCCTCCACATACCGGGTGGCTGTTCTGGTATGCAGTGGGTGGTGGTATGTGAAAGGTCGAGTACCACCAGGACTCTTGGATGATTTTTTAAGAGCACCTACTTAAGAATAAATTGCAAAGAATATCAAAAAGTAACAAAAATAAAATTATTTATCACTAAATAACTTATAATAAAATTATTAATTGTTGATTCATATTTTTATTTTAATAATTTGCCACATACATAGGTAAGTGTTTTATTAAAAAAAAAAAAAAAAAATTAATGAATCAAAATTTTGATCTCCAAAACAAAGATTTATAATTATTATTTATTTAAATTTAAGAAAAGACCAGATATTTTTAAGTATAAAAATAGATAGTAAAATTAATATTGATTGATCTGGCTTAAAAATAAAAGAATTAGGTTTTTTTTTTAAGTTAATGTTAGCTAGCTAAATAAAGATGTGGACTCTAGGTGTTAAAATGCACGTTGATTTCAAGTTTAATTGATTTCATTTATTAGCTTTTTAACACATTCCTCGCCAGTTTTATATAATTTACAAAAATATAAATCTTACATAAAGAAACTTGTCCTTTTAAATTCCATGTTATATAGCCAGGAAAATAGAAATACTCTAACCGAATACTCTAACCGAATACCGGCACTAAAACCGAATAATTCGGCCGAATACGAATAGTGGAAAAAGTGCCGAATATGCCGAATACCGAATACCAACCGAATATTCGGCGCATCTCTAATTATTTGGTACCTAATCAATGACAAAATAGGACAAGGTTTAAAGTGGCCAGCCATTCTGACGTCAGGTTGGCTGGCCACTTTGTGATTTCAACCTGGGAAGTTCCAATTGCTTTTTTTTCAGTATACATATTTAGTACCTATTTGGTACCTAAACATATATTTTTTTTACATTTTTAACACAAGTATTATAGACTATATAGGCAAAAGAAAATTTCATGAAGCTGTTTATTGCAATGGATGATATTATGCACCATATCTCCAGTAAGGTTCCGTGGGCAACTAGGAACCTGTATAGTATCGGCATGTTTTTCTGTCTGCCTGTCCGTCTTCTTAAATCTTGGTGATCTGTAACACTAGAATGCTGCAATTTATAGAATAAAATATATAATATTAAATATATTTTTTATTTAAATTTTATATTTGAGTTGATTGAATGAAAGGTCAATAGAAGTTTACGATTTATGACGTTTCAAAACAATTTTCGTAGGTAGTTTTTATGGTATGTAAATCATATGATTTTTTAAGATTTTCCATTTTATTATAATTAGAAATTAGATGGGGGGGAGACCAACTTTTTTCCACTTTGCAAGCGCCTGTCACGCAAACTATTCAGTTTAGAAAAAGAAAATTCTGAACCTGGATATCATTTTTGAATACTTATCTATAGATTCAGTCAACTTTTGAGTTTCAGTTCTAAGCATGGGAAGCCCCAATATTTATTATTATTTTTTATTTTTGCATCAAAGGAGATTGACCAAATTGGAGCAAATGCTGCCCAGGCATGAATATACTTCTATTTCTTTCTTCGTATCACTAGGTATTAAAAAAAACTTTTTACAAAAAAAAAACTCCATGGAGTCACAAAATGCTTTTTTTTTATTTGATAGGCAGCAAAAGAACATGCGTTTCACCTGATGGTAAGCAATTGTCGCCGCCTATGGACGCATCACCAGTAGAGTCACAAGTGCGCTGCCAACCTTTTATTCCCCTTTCCCCCAATGTATGTATGGACGGTGGACCAAGTGCTGCCCAGGATTGAGACAGAGTGCACAGTATTCCTTAGACTAATAATAGTCCGTTACCCAAAGCGCTTCAGAATCGCTCCGAGGAATATAGAGAATTCTCATTGTTTTTTGTATATTTTTTTAATAGTTAAAAATCATCGCCCGCTGGTGAGAGTTGGTGATCTTCCCTAATGGAGAACAACAACTCTTATCAGTGCAATCAGTCTCCGCAGGGCAGCTCGTGGCGAGCTGTTGGTGTGTGGCGACACCACGGACCCCGATACTCCGGAGAGTCCGTATTACTCCTTTGACCCTTTCCTCCTGGCTCGCCTTAACCAGCCGACTGGAGGGGAGATGCAGGAGCAGAACCTATGCTCCATGTAGGAAGTGGCCCGGGGGCCTGCTGACCTGTGTTTAACACAGAGGGATCTGGCGCCCCGCAATCTCACCTCTCGATAACCTAAGCCGCTCACGCCAATGTTGCCCGCCTTGCTGCCAACTGGCATGTTTGTATGTATTATTGTAGGGAAAACCTTAGTTTGGGACCAGGACAATGTATGTGATGTTGTCTCTATTTATTTATTTATTTATTAGTCATTTGTTTATAAAGACTTCTTTTATTTTGAAAATAAGCTATTAATTATGATTTTTCAACAATTTAAAAATACACAAAAAGTGAGAATACTCAATATTCCTCGGGGCGATTTTGAAGCGCTTTGATTAACAGACTGTTATTAGACTATGGAACACTGTGTACTGTGTCTCAATTCTAGGCAGCACTTGGTCCAACGTCCATACAAAAATGGTCAACCTCCTTTCCGAAAATATTATTTTAAAAACCTACCCAACAAGATATTTCACGTTTGGTTGAAGTGGAAAAAAGCACTCCCTACTTTAAGGGTAGGGGGGGGGGGGGGGGGTACCCTAATAAAATATCTTTTATTTTACCACTTTGTCGGCGTGATTGATATACATGTCGTTACCAAATTTCAGCATTTTAGCGCTATCGTCTCTTAGTGACCGATTTAAGAAGACGGACAGACAGACAGAAAAACATGCTGAAACTGTACAGGTTCCTAGTTGCCCACCGAACCTTACTGGAGATATGGTGCATAATATCATCCATTGCAATAAATAGCTTCATGAAATTTTCTTTTGCCTATATAGTCTTTAATACTTGTGTTAAAAATGTAAAAAAAATATATGTTTAGGTACCAAATAGGTACTAAATAATGTATACTGAGTATCTGTGAACTTTCGCATCCCTTTAACCACGCGTTCTATCAACCATTCTGAACAACATTTGTTTAAAAGTCATTGAAACAAGTTGTTCAAAATGATTGGTAAAACTCGTAGTTATAGTCTGTTTCAATTATGATGTCCCTCTGACATTTGAAGAACGTA
>CM026291.1:14406612-14551059 GCA_014851415.1 Cnaphalocrocis medinalis | reverse complement strand
TGTAATTCAATCAAGGCATTATTATAAGTAGATACCATACTCGCATGATTATTCATACAGCTTAGCCCAGTTACACATACCTAAGTGTGACGTAATAACGACAAAAGTAAACATTTTGTGTTCAGAGTTCCGAGAGACACAGTGTGACAGGAATATTCTGATATTCCGACGAATTAGCACGCTCAAATAGCAGTGGGCTGTGCTGTCATATTTAAGTATTTATAGCTGTTATCCGTGACTTTTTCCGCGCGGAATAGTATCTTTGGGTAGCATTTTTCATTATTTAATCATTTTCACCCCCCTTTTAACCACATACAACCCTCTTTTCGTAATAAAAAGTAGCCTATGTTCTTTGTCTCGGTCTAGACCATCTGTGTACCATTTCATTCAAATCCAATCAGTATTTTTGGCGTGAAAGAGTAACAGACGGACAGAGTTACTTTCGCATTTATTAGGCGAACAGCTTAGCCGATAGCCACTGCCATCGAGCCGTCAGTTGAAAGGGAGTATTTCTTTTTTTTCTGGAGGAGGCAGGAGGTTAAAAAAGAACAGACGATAGGTGAACTATGAAACAAATCAGAAATAAATTTTAAGTTTTTTTATGTGATAGATGGCAGACGAACATACACATCACCTGATGGTAAGACTGTTGCCACACATAGGTATGCAAAACCAGTGGAGTCACATGTCCGCTGCTAATCTTTCTCCCCGATTGGGCTTCGGGTACCCTCATTTCCTCGGCAAAACTGCCGAGCCGGCCTATTCATGCCGAAGTGTGGCTTTCCCATGGTTATAAGTCATTCCGATGTAGGATCGACAGAGTTTAGCATTTTTTCAATCTATGATGATCCGTCTAATACGCTAAGGAGACGCTAAGGTCACTGGTCTAGTTTTACTAGTTAGCCCCTTCTATCATCAAAATACAAGACGCAATAAGAGTTACAACCTATATATTGTTAAACTCTAACAATTCGTACCAAACTGCTCGAAAATACATTTATAGTCCGATTCCGAGCGTCTAAGGAATGAAATTCTCTACCGTCTGAAATATTCTCTGTAGGTCCTATTATTTGAACGCTTCCAAGAAGAGGGGAGGCTGTTACTAAGTACTGACGTGTTTCAACCTCGGCTATATTATTATTTATTTATCAGGTGTTGTTGAGGCTAAAATACTAACGTATTTTCTGTCTAGACTGCCAAACAATAAGTTACAAGTGGGATTTACATAAATTAGTATGTTTCAAACATATGTCGGAGTGTTTGAATCAACGGCGGACGCTTGTCATACCTGCAAATAATAATATATTACGATTTGAATATAACGCCGCGCGTTGCGTTAGTATTAGTTGGCGATAAGCCTGTTACTCATACTGCGTAAAATACTTAATCTAATAGTAAGAAAATATTTAGTGACCACAACAATTTAGACATAGACAAAGAGACAAAACAAAGCAACATAGTAGTTGCGGTCAACAAGGTTCAGACTTAGCATGATGCTGCAGCCACCGCGAGCAGCTGCTGCAGCGCTGATTTTCAGGCTAGTCCTTGAGTGATGCCTAATAGTGTAAGCAAATAGCACTGATATTTTTTTGCACTGATTATTCTCATTCGTTATGGATGGATGAGGATAAAATGTATGCCACCCGCCACCCTGTACCATTACTGTAAGATGTACTGTAAGATAACACAGCAACTTATTAATTATTATGCAGCCAAACGCGACTCTGCACGCATAAAGTTGGTTGCTTATTTGCACATACTTACTTACCTTCATAATTAAATTAATAAAGCTAATGTAAGCTTCAAACCTCTTCTTTGAAAACGAGGACTCTCATACAAGCTTTCCAACCACCGCTTTTCAGGAGATTCGTGTAAAATTTTATATTGTATTGGAATAACGTAGATTAAATCCATACTAATATTATAAATGCGAAAGTAACTCTGTCTGTCTGTCTGCTACTCTTTCGAGCCAAAACTACTCAACGGATTTAAATGAAATTTGGTATACAGATAATCGAGACCCTAGGAAAGGACATAGGCTACTTTTTATTGCGAAAAGGGGGTTGTAAGGGGTTGAAAGGGGGGTAAAAAGTTACTTTTCCACGCGGACGGAGTCGCGGGCGGCCGCTAGTAAACAATAAATATAAGCGATTTCCCTTATTTAGAAAAGATACCTATTTTTTTTTATCTAAGCCATAAGTTCAGAGTAGGTACAGGATAGGTAGGTGTTAAAACTGATATTACTATTTAGGTTTTTATACTTATATTGTGTTTTGTAACTGAATAGTTTACGCGAAACACTTCCGTAGTGGTAAAATTTATCATCGTCCCCGTAATGTATGTATACGAGTAGAAAATTATGATTAATAGGAACTTAATTTTAATACCAACTCTTGCCCGCGGCTTACGGCGCGGACTGTCCCCCAATTACTCTAAAATGGGGTTAGAAAGGGGAAAAAAGTAGCCTGTGTTAATCTCCAACCCTTCAACTATCTCCACTTACAAAATCACGGTCGATTCGTCGCTTCGTTTTGCCGTGAAAGAAAGACAAATATACAGACAGAACAGACCGACTCACTCTCCCATATAGACTAGTTTTATGTATGGACATTAAACTGTGGGGCTGATGTCACAAATTATTTCACACAGACCCATTTGCGTTATCAAAATAAATTGGTTCCTATCAAAAAAAAATCCGCCCGTATTTACCCCGGTGAAGGTCGTTTTCAGGGCTGAAGCTGAAGCAAATATAATCGGCTACAAGTGCTCTAATAACTTTCAGCCCAAGCTTTGGGCTTTGTCCAAAGTTAGTTTGACGGAAATTTTGGCAAGATTGATAAACGTGAATGAATAATGATTTTCAAAAGTTCAATGTTTACGCTGACTCGTGAAACTCAAACCCACTTTAGATGTTGTTTTGTGAAACTTGTAATTTTCTCGATGTTGACGAGTAAGAAAGATTGCATTGCGGGAAGCCGGGTATGATGGAATGGAATGGAAGCATTGGGTGCCAAGTAGCTAGCAATGTAGGAAGTGATATCGTGGGAGTTGATACGGTTTCGACAGTTTGCTTTATCTGTGGAATTAACGCGACAGTAACTTTTAAGCCAGTAATTATGGTAGCTTGCTTGACGTTTCAGCTGCGTTACAGCAGCGGTGGTCATAAGGACTCAAGCCAAGTAAGTAGATATATATGTGCTTCTATCCTTATATTATTGATATTTCTCACTGCACTGGGAGGGGGTCTGTACAACAATTTTTTTATGACTATTCACAACGTACACTGCATGATCTTAGCGTATCTACACATCGGAGACCGTGTTGTGCTTGAATGCATCTCCCCTGCAGGGTTTCTTACAAGTTTTTGACACCCCGAAGAGATGAAAGTCTGACGGTGATCCAGATCCAGACCCATCCATGGATAAAATCCCTCCAACCAAAGAAGATGTCAAAGAAAAACTACTAAATTTTTTATATACCTACCGGTGTGCTACAAATATACACACATACGTCGTGTATTTTTGATCAAGCAGACGAGCAGACGTAGGCTACCCTTATTCGCTTGAAAACTATTCCGGATATTGACCAGCGTGAAGCAATGCCTGCGCTGTGTTTCATAGAGTGAGTGAGGGGCACCGGAGGCCCAATTGAAGGGTAGACTGAGTTAATTGTCAGGACACTTATGACTCTACTGGTGTTGCAGGTGTCTATGGGCGGCGGCAATCGATATCAGGTAGGTATATCGCCTGCTCATCTGGCACCCATCCAATGAAATGTCATTGCACCCATCACATAAAAAGCTACTATTTAACAGGCCAAGTGAATAATGCTCATTTTACTCACCTGCGGCAAACTGCAGAGCAAAGCAACCATCCACGCGAAGTACAGCATCATCTTGCTTCTTTTTCTCGCAATAGCCAACCGAAGGGGATAGAGAATTGCGAAAAATCTGAAACAAATAAATACTGTTATAAGTTTCTTTTAATTCAGACTGCATTTCTGTACAAGATCATTTCAGCCGATAGACGTCCACAGCTGGACATAGGCCTCTCCCGATGTTCTCCACACACATCGGTCCTGTGTCGCCCGCATCCTAGGCATCCCCGCAACCTTAAAATATCGTACATTTGAAGGTTGCAGGAATGTCCAATAAATCGTCGTTCCACTTTGTGGTGGGCGTGCCACGGCTGCGACGTCCTGTACGCCACCTACACTCAAGCCCCATCCAACGTCTGTTCTCCTCACAATGTGGCCCGCCCATTACCACGCAATTCTTTGATCTATGATTGCAGCCTTAGGATCTCCTGCGGCTAAGATTACTTATTTGCTCCAAATAAATATATTTTTATTCTATTAAGACATATTCGTTGATACTTAATGGACGGGTGGACGTGGCTAAACTATAAGGATTTCTCGTGAATTAAAACCGATACTAGACCCGTACCCTAAAAAAACTAAAACCCAACTACGACAAAAAGCGACGCTGAAAAAGTATAAAACAAGCATTCGTTGTTAATTTACAATAATGTCATACAATACTATCTGAAGTATGCAATTTTCACTATGTAGAGATAAATTTTCATGTTTGGAAATCCGCAGTCACACGTTGTCAAGGTCTTAGGTTTATGAACGTGTGACTACGCCTTTCCAAACATGAAAATTTATCTCTACATCTCTACATAGTGAAATTGCATACTTCAGAATAGTATTGTATGACATTATTGTAAATTAACAACGAATGCTTGTTTTATACTTTTTCAGCGTCGTTTTTGTCGTAGTTGGGTTTTAGTTTTTTTTTATTTGTACTATTTTGGTGTCCAAGTGCTAGTAATATATATATATATATTTTCAAAATATACAAGTCAAACGCTTTCAAATGATATTAAACACGGCCATATTTATCATAACTTTATTTTTTTACTCTGTATGTTTGTCCGCTAGAGGGCGCCACATTAGATTTGAGAAACTTCATGTAGCCCATAACCAGCAGACAATTAAGACGCTTATAATGATATGTCATTTGTCGAATTCTGATAAGTAGTTTAGAAGTTAGCCTGTCAAAATCATAACCCTCCTTTTGCTTTGCCGTAGTCGGGTAAAATGGCGTCCCATTTGACGTATAAATGTTCTTCAATACGGAGTAAAATATGTTTTTCTAACTTAATCTGTTTGTCTGCCAACATAAAAGTTGGTAAAGAAGACCGGCGAGAGCAGTCTTCATGTTTTCCGAAACACATACATATGTGGAAACATACTAAGTAAACTAAGCAACAAAATGTTTATTTTATCTTATTATAAGTATATGTTTTGAAAGCATGGAATAAAAAAGTTAATTATTTTCAATTTGCAAACAATTCAGTGAACAAAACTCACATCACAGAGGGAAAAACGAAAACGTTGAGTCAATCAATAATGTCACTTTGATAGTTAAGAGATTTGACATCTTTTTAAAATTGTTTTAAATGTGTGATCTATTCATTTACGTTTTCGCGTATTTTCTTGGACTTTTGAGTTTATTGATTCAACCTAGACAACAGCATTTCCCTGGATTTGATTTCCAAGTGATTTGGTTTATTTAGTAATAATGCCGTTTCGATGTGTCCATTGTTCTTTGCGTCTTGCTTGATCAGAAAAAGACGACACCGTTTATCCGAGGAAAGTGCAGAGACGATGGAAAGAAGAAGCCAATAGTGGAAATACTCGCGGCATTTAATAGTATTGACCCATATTTTTAAGGGCCAGATAAAATCTCGGGCAGCAGGTCATAACTATACATACTAGTAGTAGATAGAGCAATTCAAGGACACAATCTATTTTAGAGTAATGATGTTATTGTGTTGCGGTAAGGCGACAGTTGGTTGCTGTGCGCATACCATGAGCATATTATGGTATAATGGGGTTGCAAGTCGACGGGGGTAATATAGTACCTCCTGCAGCCTTTTTAGACATTTGTTATGTACTTATTGATTAAATGACGTCATACCTACACATCCGAAGTTTGTTTTACCATACTTTTATAACGCTGATGTAAACATGCAACATTATGTACTTATAAATAATCGTTGAGTACACATGTAAGGTAGGCGCGCCTGACGGACTATGAATTTGTAAGCACGAGTATGAACTCGTGCTTACATCATTCATAGGATCATTCATCGATTTATCGAGTGCCATTTATAGTACGTTAAGCATCAGTAGCACTACCATGTTTTTTTTTTATTTTTATGCGATTGGTAGCAGACGAGCAGACAGATCACCTGATGGTAAGCGATTGCCGCCACCCATAGACACCTGCAACACCAGTTGAGTCCCAGTGGCGCTAGTAGCCCAAAATCTAGTAGTGCGAGTGCAAGTTTGAAATACTCAGAAATACTATCCTCGCTACCGAAAACTAGCGCTTTGTCCTCTTTCATTACGATGCATTTGAAAGAGACAGAGCAATAGTTTACGTTATGTCAGTTTCGATGTCAACTCATGGTAGCGCTCTACTGAAGGCCACTCAGTAACATTGACAGGGGGGGCGTTGTACGATATTTTTTCTTCTATGGGAAAATGTCAATCAACACTGAGTCCACTGACACTTGGGAGAAAATACGATTTTCCGACATTTGCCGAAAACCTTATGTATGACCCTTGAACGACTATACTTTGTCGGCCCTATACCTTTATAATCCCATCTTTAGAAAAGTGGCAACAATTTCCTTTTTTCTTAGTTGAGTGTTCTTCTTTAAGTATCATTAATTTTTTTTCTAGGCACGGGACCTCTAAACCGCAGACTGAAAATACATAGAACACTTCGCCGGACTCCTTTGATGACATTAGATAAAACTAAATATGTATGTATATTCAAAATGATCGAGGAAATAAATTGGACATACTACATTGCGTAACACGCTCATATACCTATCAACTTACACATTCAAAATGATCTATCTAGAATTAGATAACGCGTCTGTCTGTACGTTATCTAATTCTAGATCACTCTGAATTCGTCACGAAGTTGCATCACGAAGAGTTAACAGTTAACTCCATGTGTCGCCAAGTGTACCTACGTAACATTTCATAACATCCTCTATAGTATAGTGATGTAAATTCGTCTTTTATGTAAGTACAGGTTGTATCTGTGAACATTTACATCCCTACTACGTGTTCTGTCAACCATTTTGAACCACATTCGTTTTGTATTTTTTCGTTATCTACATAAAAAATATTCAACTTTTTTCATACAAAGTCGGTTACGTGACTTGGTCGTTTTTACGGGGACTCGAAAAATTGTTCGATGAATTTCAAAACATCGTTGAACAAATGTAAAAATAATAATAAAATAAATTGAATGAAACAACAGGACATAAGTACGTTTGTCCATGTTCCAAACTAAGGTTTTCCCTTGTGCTATGGAAACCAGAAACAACGAAGAAACCACAAACACCCAGACCCAACAAAAATATCTGTTTCATCTACAAACATTTGTGTTGGTGCGGTAATCGAACCCACGACCCGTGCGTCTCAAGCAGCGCTCTAATCACTGCGCTAAACAGGTCGTTATTGATCAAAATGTTTCTTAGAACACTTGGTGAAAAGGATGTAAATATTCACAGATACGCCCTTATATAAATAAACAAACGGATAATGTCACTTCGTAACGAGTGACGACGTGACGACGTGACATAAATCCGGAGGTCACGGGTTCTAATCCCATAGGGGTTAAGCGCTTTACATAACTGACCGCAGTTTGGTTAGGACAATGTAGGTTTAAATTCCCTGATTGCCCGAGGGAAAGATGTCGTCTTATCGAAGGATATCAGCATAAAAGCATTAAGTAGATAACGCTACGCTTTAAACATAAAATTATGTTTGCTGGTACTTAAACCAAACACACAAATAGCCAAAATGGCTTGTATTATTATTGTTTCTGGTGCGTGTGTGTTTAGTGTAACACCCAGTTGATGGCTAAAGATGGCGCTACGTGTATTAATACAACGCACAAGCGTTTGTGCGTTTCGATTTATACAAAAGCAGCCGGTGACAACTGAATAAATGCTTCGTTGCGAGATTGGAGTTTCATTATAATTTCATCTCTACGGTTTTTGGGACTTGTACTCGATTCTGTACACAAGTCACTAAGGGTTTAAGTACCGGTCCGTGATCTCGGGGTACTGGGTTCAAATCCCGGGTCGATTTTGGTCGAGTAGGTATGTTTCGAATTTCTCGAACATAGCTTGAATTTGTGATCACCAATCCGCATTAGGCAAGCGTGGTGATTAACTAATCGCATCATAGTAGCGAAGCGATGACTTGTATTTTATGATGGAGGCTATAGAATATTCAGGCCGATAATTTACTTTTCCTTTTAGTGTTCCCATCCGGTAGCCCCATCAACAGTGAACATACAAGCATGAAAATGTAATTTATTTTTCCAATATTGTTACCGACAATTCTGTCCTTTATCCAATCCAATAATCTTATTATGTATTGGATCGGGAGGGATTCTTAGATACACAAGTCCGTGAAGTCACAAATTAAAATCCTGGGTCCACAGTGCAAATATTCCTCCTTTTTTAACCCCCGAATAAAACGTAAGGGTCATAATTGAGCGTAAGACGATTTACACTTCAATAAGTACAGTAGCAGAGTCACCGACATAGCCCACCGAATTAGCAAACTGATAGTGGCAGTGGGCTGGTCACATTAGCCGCAGAAACTGACAACCGTTTGGAGCCATAAAGTCCTTGAGTGGAGACCGCGACTAGGTAAACGTAGTGTTGGACGCCCTGCTACAAGATGGGATGACAGACATTCGAAGGCTGGCTGGAGTGAGCTGGATGAGAGTGGCTGAAAATCGGGAGCGGTGGCGTGCTATGGCTATGTCCAGCAGCAGTGGACGAGCGTGGGTTGCTGATGATGATGATGATAATGAAGTACAGTAGCGTCATTTTTGCCGTTCACACAGCAAAAATCACTTAACTCGTTGATGAAGCAACTTGACTCGCTACTGTACTTATTGAAGTGTAAATCGCTCTTTAGCATCGTAGCTCACGAATGGATGCAACGATTTGGATCTTGTATATTTTTTTGCTTCAACGTCGTAAGTCCCTGTCTGACACAATGGAAAATCAATTGTTTTTGCCTCGTATGAGGACATTTGGGTCTTAAGACGTTAAAGTCGATGTAGTTGAGAAATTGTAGCTAAGTTTGATGGCCGCCGGTTTGTTGAAGTGGATTTTCCTACTCGCATAGACTTATACAGAGCGAAAATGTAAAAAAATCTAGAGTGAATAGAATTTTCCTTTAATAATGTAAAATCCTTTTAACTCGTTATAGTTGAAACTTTTATTTGCATTGCTCACTTTATTCACGCGACACGTGGAAACCTTTAAGAGACAATTGCATAAAAATTTTACGTAAAGCCAAGTATACAAAATTGTTGAATGGATTGTCTGCTTACTGTCGAACACATTAAGTTGTAAATCAATTGTGGAAATTTGACATGTTGTGGTAACCCGATGTGTGGCTGTCTGTACATAGTGAAAAAATATTTGTAGGTACTGTAATAAAATCAACTTAAAAAACTATCAGTTATTAACAAGTTTATTTATTTTTGTTGATAACTTCTAGGTCTTCTTAATTGTTACAAAAATTCATACTCGTATGTTATCTCAGATTGATATTTGATAGAGTAAAAACATTTGTTTGAATGACCAAAACACGTTTTTTTTTGTCACTATGAAAAACAGGGTAGATTTATTTTACTTACTTCACTGGCTCAGCGACCCGAAACGAGTCTTGGCCTCCGAACAAATGGACGCCCACTGTGACGCCACTTTGTGTCGAAATAATGGAGATTATGAAATAAGAAAATTGTCTTCTCATACAAAAGTAAATTCTCACAACATCTCATACATTGACCTGACTCCGTACTAAGTAGCTTAATCACTTGTGCTACAGATATCAGACAACAGAGGATCACAAATATAATACTTAAATACCTATAACACCCAGACACTGAACAAATGCAAGTGTTTATCAACACGAATGATTTGTCCAGGGTGGGGAACGAACCCACGACCTTTGGCGCATGAGGCAGGGTCACTACCAAATGCGCCATCCGGCCAGTCCAAAAAAAAAGTGACCAATTTATTATTATATAAAAGGAGGTATTTTCCCTCACTTTCGGCTTTCGGGCTAGTGGTAGAAATACAAACTTAGATTTCAAATCGTGGCGTTCTTATGCACTCAGCTACAATCGCTTTTTCTCTAGGACTTACATTTCCTTTTATCCTCTTAATGCCCAACAGACACAATAGAAAATCTATTACATGCTTTTGGCGTAAAGGATTTTCGGTCTTAAGTCTTTAAAGCACGACGCGTCCCACTTATGATATCTTCGTCAGCGTTTTCCTTTGAAAGAACGTAAGCCATTGGCAATCTTTCACTGATTGGTGCTGCTCGACTTTTAAGCAGCTTGTCTACACAATCTCTGCTTGGGAGAGTAGTTCATTCCATTCAAGAGTCATTAGATAGATAGAGATTCTACATTGCACAGAAATTGAATACACAGTGAAATAACAGCATCTTTAGGTCATCAGGCCCATTAATGGAAGTAAATTCTATTTTCTAGACTATCCGTTACACGTTATTCCACTATTTCCTGCTAGGGTTGCCACACGGTTACTATTTTAATGCGTATTGGTTTTAAAAAATACCTCATAGATATTTGGGATTTTTGAGAGCAATGGCAGCTGATTGGATAAAAACGTAGGCCTTCTGAATCGGAGATTCAAATTCGAAAATGTGCTTCTGGATTTTACAAATCTAGTATAATCACTCGACGGTGAGGGAAACATCGTGAGGGAACGTGCACTCTTTGGAGATTCTTTAAATTAGATACTTATTATAGTAAGGATATTTATTCAGTACGGTTTGATCATGATTCAGATGGTCTAGTTTCCCAATTTAAGAGTTCGAACACTGCCTAGTCTGCTGAAAGGTCAGCACACGGCAGTCCAACGACGTCTTTGGTATGGCGTTTTACTTGGTTAATCACACTCTCCACTCAAAGACGAGTTAATTTCTTCAGCGTTTCATTTTACTATGAGAGACGGGTTTTTTATGATATAGGTGGCAGACGAGCCGACGGATCATCTGATGGAAAGCGATTACCGCGAAGCGAATACCCATGGACACCTGCAACACCAATGGTGTCAAAAGTGGGTCCAGCCCACTGTCACTTTAGTTTACTCGGTTATGTCAAAGGCTTTTGTAATTCAACCTAATGGTAGAACCTTACATCAGGGAATCGTTATTTAAGCCAAAAATATAAATAATAAAATAACTCCGTAGGGCACAGTCCAAAATGGATTCCTGGAAATAAACACTGGGCATAAGCAAGTCTCTTGTGACATTTCTGTTATTTTAGGAATGAAAATGATTATCAATGTACAAAGTACAAATTCTATTAATTGAATGTGGAATACATTTGAACACGTTTTATTTGGCATCCCTGATGTCTGCCTTAATGTATAGACCTACGTGCTCAATATCTCGACTTCGTAAGTTGTAATTTCTTTCGCAAACTACTCCTAGACTAGATTTTGTAAAATAAAATTGAGATAATATTACATACATTGTCCTGGTCCAAATTAAGGTTTTCCCTTGTACTATGGAAACCAGAAAAAACGAAGGAACAACAAACACCCAGACCCAAGACAAATCTGTTTCATCAACAAATATTTGTCTTGATACTAATCTAAACTATTTCTAAAAATCTAAATTCTATAGACAACGACAAGGCTTACAGGTAAACCGAAAAAGCACAACACGTGTGCGATGTAATCGACACCTAGCGCCATCTATTAGTTTCATAGGAAACTAATGTCCCGAAACAAAGTGAGGGCGGGCCACTAGTAAAGTAATAATTTGTAAGAGCTATTGCTATTAATCTTACCTGTCAACTGATATGCAAACGAGGACATTAGACGACAAATAGAGACCGAAAGCACGGAGCACCAGGAAGAACTTGCACGCCAAGTTACCAGCCAGCCATGCGTTTGTGGTCCGCCAACCAATCTGAAATAAGACAAAAAGTGTCAGTTACACCGTTTACAGGCTCGGTAACGTAGTTGCTAGGACGACCTCAGGCCAGATGGAGTGATGATCTGAGTAAGAGGGCTGGCTGGAGCTGAGATGCGAGTACCGAAAATCGATCAAAGTGGCGAGCATTTGGAGAGGCCTATGTCCAGCAGTGGACTGCAACAGACTGATGATGATGAAGTACAGTAGCGTCATTTTTGCGGTTCACACAGCTAAAATGACTTAACTCGCTGATGAAGCAACTTGCTACTGTACTTATTGAAGTGTAACGATTAAATCTCTTTAGCATCGTAGCTCACGAATGGATGCAACGATTTGGATCTTGTAATTTTTTTTGCAAACGTCGTAAGGCCCAGACAGCAGACACAATAGTAGAAAATCAATTGTTTTTGCCTCGAATGAGGACATTTTATTTTAAGACGTTAAAGTCGATGTAGTTGAGAAATTGTAGCTAAGTTTGATGGCCGCGGTTTGTTGAAGTGGATTTTCCTACTCGCATAGACTTATACAGAGCGAAAATGTAAAAAAAATCTGGAGTGAATAGAATTTTCCTTTAATAATGTAAAATCCTTTTAACTCGTTATAGTTGAAACTTTTATTTGCATTGCTCACTTTATTCACGCGACACGTGGAAACCTTTAAGAGACAATTGCATAAAAATTGTACGTAAAGCCAAGTATACAAAATTGTTCAATGGATTGTCTGCTTACTGTCGAACACATTAAGTTGAAAATCAATTGAGGAAATTTGACAGGTTGTGGTAACCTGATGTGTGGCTGTCTGTACAAAGTGAAAAAATATTTGTAGGTACCTGATAATAAAATCAACTTAAAAAAGTATCAGTTATTAACAAGTTTAAAATTTATTTTTGTTGAAAATTTCTGTCTTCTTAATTGTACAAAAATTCATACTCGTACTTATCTCAGATTGATATTTGAGTAAAAACATTTGTATGAATGACCAAAACACGTTTTTTTGTCACTATGAAAAACAGGGTAGATTTATTTTACTTACTTCACTGGCTCAGCGACCCGAAACGAGTCTTGGCCTCCGAGACAAGAGGACGCCACTGTGACGCCACTTTGTGTCGAAATAATGGAGATTATGAAATAAGAAAATTGTCTTCTCATACAAAAGTAAATTCTCACAACATCTCATACATTGACTTGACTCCGTACTAAGTAGCTTAAGCACTTGTGCTACAGATATCAGACAACAGAGGATCACAAATATAATACTTAAATACATATAACACCCAGACACTGAACAAACGCAAGTTGTTCATCACACGAATGATTGTCCAGGGTGGGGATCGAACCCACGACCTTCGACGCATGAGGCAGGGTCACCAAATCAAATGCGCCATCCGGCCTGTCCAAAAAAAAGTGACCAATTTATTATTTATAAAAGGGGTATTTTCCCACATTTTCGGCCCAGTGTGGTAAAAATACAAACTTAGATTTCAAATCGTGGCGTTCTTATGCACTCAGCTACAATCGCGTTTTCTCTAGGACTTACATTTCCTTTTATCCTCTTAATGCCCAACAGACACAATAGAAAATCTATTACATGCTTTTGGCGTAAAGGATTTTCGGTCTTAAGTCTTTAAAGCACGACGCGTCCAACTTATGATATCTTCGTCAGCGTTTTCCTTTGAAAGAACGTAAGCCATTAGCAATCTTTCACTGATTGGTGCTGCTCGACTTTTAAGCAGCTTGTCTACACAATCTCTGCTTGGGAGAGTAGTTCATTCCATTCAAGAGTCATTAGATAGATAGATAGTGATCTTCATTGCACAGAAATTGAATACACAGTGAAATGAGAGCATCTTTAGGTCATCAGGCCCATTAATGGAAGAAATTCTATTTTTAGACAATCCGTTACACGTTATTCCACTATTCCCTGCTAGGGTTGCCACGCGGTTACTATTTTAATGCGTATTGGTTTTAAAAAATACCTCATAGATATTCTGGGTATTTTTGAGAGCGCGATGGCGGCCAATTAGATTCAAAACACTTTTCCCCCCGCCCCCCCCCCCCCCTTCTGAATGGAAGATTATAGGTTCTCAAATTCCGAAAATGTGTGCTTCTGGATTTGAACTGAACCGTTTTTTTGAATCTGAACACTACGTTTGATAGGTTCCATTTTTCGTTGCTTTGCTGCGGTCTTGGTGGGTCTAGGGTGTTTACCCAGCACCCCAAGACCAATCTGTTTCATCAACAAATATTTGTCTTGGCTACTAATCTATTACCCTATTCTAAAAAGCTAAATTCTATAGACAAACGACAAGGCTTAAGGTAAACCCGAAAAAGCACAACACGTGTGCGATGTAATCGACACCTAGCGCCATCTATTAGTTTCATAAGAAACTAATGTCCCGAAACGAAGTGGGGCGGGGCCCACTAGTAAAGTAATAATTTGTAAGAGCCTATTACTATTAATCTTACCTGTCAACTGATATGCAAACGAGGACATTAGACGACAAATAGAGACCATAAAGCACGAGAGCACCAGAAGAACTTGCACGCCAAGTTACCAGCCAGCCATGCGTTTGTGGTCCGCCAACCAATCTGAAATAAGACAAAAAGTGTCAGTTACACCGTTTTACAGTCTCGGTAAACGTAGTGTAGGACGACCTCAGGCCAGATGGAGTGATGATCTGCGCAAGAGGGCTGGCTGGAGCTGGATGCGAGTAGCCGAAGATCGATCAAAGTGGCGAGCATTTGGAGAGGCCTATGTCCAGCAGTGGACTGCAACAGACTGATGATGATGACACCGTTTTAACCGTGGGAGACACGCTCCGTAACCGTGGGAGTTACGCTTTGGACCAACTGTGCCGGTTCGAACGGAGTGATACCGAAGACCAGCGTGAAGCAGCGCCTGCGCTGTTTCTTCGAATGATTGAATCGGGGGCAAAAGGGGGTTATAGCTTGGCATCGCACTTGTGATTCTAGTGTTGTTTCAGGTGTCTATGGGCGGCGGCAATTGCTTATCATTCAAATTCAATATTTATTTATTCAGTCTAAGTTCCTTTACAGAATATCTATGAATGTCAAATTTTGTAATCTACTGCTGATTCGGTACAGTCGAGGTCAAAAATATGTTTACACTTTAGGACTTTGTCACAGTACATATGCATAAGAAAACAACTTCCACTTTCTTATAAATATGTATTGTGACAAGGTCCTAAAGTGTAAACATATTTTTGACCTCGACTGTAGGACAATTTCTACTATACCGAAAAGAATAAGCAAGAAACTCAGTAGAACTTACTTTTTCAAATTTTGTAATCACTACAATTTTTAATGAAAATTTAAAATTTTAATGAAATTTCATAATACATAGCATAGTGTATCATCAGGTGATCCGTTTGCTTCTCTGCCACTATCACATAAAAAAACATAGTTATACTTTTTGTATGTGATGTGGCAGATAAGCAGACGGATCACCGGATGGTAAGTGATTGACGCAGCCTATACACACACGCGACACCAATACACAAGTGCTTAGTAATATCGAAAATCAAAGACGTACAGACAGCCACACATCAGGTTACCACAATCTGTCAAATTTCCTCATTTGATATTGAACAGAACGCGTTTGACATAAAGGTGAGAATGGAATGAGGAAATTTGACAGTTTTGTATACTTTGATGTGTGGCTGTACGTACAATAAAACGCCGGTAAGGTTTTATCATTCTAACGCATTCACTTGTGACTCTTAATGAAACTACAGGTTTTATTTGGGAACATTGCCACAGGGGCCTACTCTGTTTTAACCTTTTTTCTTTTTTTTTGGTAGGTAGTTTATTTTAGCTTTAGATTATAGTTACTGTTTTTTCTTTTGTGCTTCCTTACTTTGTCCAATAAAACATATTACCTTTGTTAAGTCCACGAATAGTTCGCTATCCGATATCCACTCGACTATATACAATATATAATGAAATACTAAGAATATTATTATTTAATATGATGGCTCTACTGTCCTTTATGAAGACAACGTCGCCAATGTCAAGTGGAATAATTGATATAATATTGGTAGTTAACTATATTGAGCGGTTATTGACCTCTGTGGACAGTACGTACAGCCAAACATCAAAGTATACAAAACTGACAAATTTCCTCAATTGACTCTCACCTTACTGTCAAACGCATTAGGTTGAATATCAATTGAGGAAATTTTGACAGGTTGTGGTAACCTGTTGTGTGGCTGTCTGTACTTTTTAACACTCTACACACAATAGAAGTGTTAAAAAATAATTTTATTATATAATTCGTCCATCCTTATATTAATATCACTTTGCGGCACTTTATTGCACAAAAAACATCAAAGAATACTAAAATTTGCAACATCAGGGAGTCACGCACTTGTGACTTAACTATTTAATTGCCTATGGACGACGGCAATTGCTTACCATCAGTTGATCCGTCTGTTCGTTTACCCCCTATATCAGTGATTCCCAAACTTTGATATGCCATGGCCCGGTAATTTGACCCACTAAGTACTTTCAAACTCAAGCTGGTTCCAATACACATTTATTAATAGTATACATGTTTATTAGTACTAGGTATATAAATAAAATTCTGGCATTTAGTCACTATTTAGTTAGTGCGAAGTATGCAGCAGCTGTTTCTTATTTTTTTACTAAAGAATCCAAGTAAGGTATTACTCATTTTCTAAAATAAGGCGAAAATATCGCGACCCGGTCATTTCATTTTGATGGCCCGGCACCGGGTCGCGACCCGGCTTTTGGGAAACGCTGCCCTATATCATAAGAAATCGTTCATGTTGAACTATATTTACTACTCTCATAGTTAAAAGATATCAACGTTGTATTTGATCTAAAAACAAACTTACAACGAGTTCAATCTATTCTATGCACGTAATGTCCTGAAAGTTATTTGTAATCACCATAAACATCAAATAAACTAGCTTATCCTTCTGACAGTTAAGCAATCGAAGCGGATATAAAAGTCCTTTGCCTATCGAATACAAATAGGCTCCGTAAATTACTAACGCCGTCTATACGGACAGTGGGACGGATTTTAGATTGGCGGAAATATACCCTGTGCTGTGTTGAGTGAGTGAGGGTACCGGAGGCCCACCCGGGGAGGGTAAGGGGATTAAAGGTTGGCGCACGTGTAACTCCACTGGTGTTGCAAGTGTCCATGGGCGGCGGCAATTGCTTACCATCAGGTGATCTGACTGCTCGTTTGCTACCTATCACATTAAAAAAGTTTTTGACAGACGAGCAGACGGTTCACCTGATAGTAAGCGGTTGTCCGTTGACATATAGAACATCTGCTAACACCGTAAGTCACAAGTGCACTGCCAACCTTTTACCCTCTTTTCCCCCAATCGGACTTCCGGTACACTAACTCGACGAAATACAGCGCACGCGCTGCTTCACGCCGGTCTTCTGAAAGGCCGTGGTATTACTCCGATAGAGCCGGCCTATTCATGCCGAAGGATCTCCCACGGTTAAACATAGTACTTTTTTGTATTCATCATTCATATATTTTGTATTATGTCAATCTATAATAGTCCTAATCAGGCTCTGATCTGATCTTATTATCGTATTTTTTTGTTACTATGTTTACGAGAAATATTGAATATTAAAAAGGATGGGCTGACTATCTAAGATGCCCTATAATTACCAAGTCATGGCCGATCTCAACTTGATTTATTGTTAGGGTAATCTAACAGTCTGTTTATGTATTTATTTAAGCATCACAAACCTCCAAAGTACCTACCTATTGCCAATTTTTTCAAATTTATAAAGCTTAAACAAATTTATAAAGCTTAAAAGTACTTTAATTCAGCTTCATATAGTGCCTAAAAAGCGGGGTAATGATACAGTATGTATCTACGAACACTTACATCATTTTAACCACATATTCTAACAATGATTCTGAAAAACATTTGTTCTACGACTTTTGAAAATTTTTTTCGACTTCAAATTCAAAATGATGAAGTCACGTGGCCTTATGCGAATTTCCAAAAAGTCGAAGAACAAATAATGTGTAGAATGATTGTTAGAACACGTGATTAAAGGGATGTCAATATTTGCAAGACCTGTGTGTAAAAAAGTCCTATGTCCGCAAATCTGAAAATCGCAATGCCACTGTGAGACGTCACTTTGGCAAGGAGTTGCTCTATAAAACTAGACACCTCGATAAAACTAGCGCCACCCAATCGATACTAGTGGCCCACTCTTAATTTTCGGGATATGATTTTGCTATTTGCTGGCAATAGATGGCGCTGGGTGTCTATTGCTTCACGCTAGTGTTTCAAGTTTTCAATTTGTTTATGTCACCACAAAATAATCCAAACCTTTAGTTGTTTAAATTCCGGAAAAATAAGCCTGTGATCACCAGTTCTAACCTATTTTCGAAAAATAAACCTCACACCGTATAAATAATTCATTGTAATTTTTTTGGATGTTCAACTTCCGAAGAAATTGATCAACTTACGATTTAAGTTATTTTACAGTGATGTCATAATATAAGAGTTTTCGATGTCAATAGAATTTATCTTTAGTAGGTAGGTAGATGACGAGGGCTCACGTTTGGTAATCCTGGATTGCGATGCTATGGCCACTCAATGCGTATAAACCCTCGGTACGGTAGGCACTCCACGAAGTCTGTGAGGTTTCCAGGAAACTTTCGCACTGGGCTGAGTTGGTTTCTATAACCAGCCGCCCCATCACGTGCAAATGACCGAAAGAGAGTCTAAGTGCGGATAATGGAACCGACATTACATTACCGCTGAGTAGGAGATACTCGGAGTGGCCAAACCACCCCCTTACCCCCCTTGCTACGCCGCTACCCCTTGGGGCCCTGTACCAAATGTGGGGTGGGCCAACGGTCTCTGCATCCCGAGGGTCCGTAAAATATCCTCCAACAGATTCAGGCTTCTAGCCGATTTCATCGGTCAGTCACCTAAAGCAGGCCTGTCCCACTCCGCGTGTAGTATCAAACTTGCAAGTACATGCGGCGTCCCCTCCGGAGGGTCCAGTCAGTAGAAAATCACGAGCGAGCGGTGACGCATGCGCGACAGTTGCGTGCAATAGAAAGAGAACGCACTTCTAGGTATAAATAATTGTAGGTGTTGAACGCTGGGCGGCTGGAATTTCAACTTTATGTTATGGTAGCCTGAGCCTTTATTTTTCTATTAACGGTTTTTAGAAGTGGGCATTCTGTACTTGTTCTATTAAGTATTCTGTGCCTAAAGTGCACACTCTCGCTTTTTTTCATATTTCGGTCGGACACCATAATGACACAACCGAAGAATGATGACACGATCGAAAAGGGATCAGACGTAGCCAACGGCTTAAGATAACGGATAAGCTCGTCGCTCTCAATTTATTTGATAAGCCATTCTAAACAACGTCATATTATTCTACGACTTTTGGAAATACATCGAAACATTTTTCGAGACTTCATTCAATGTGAATGACCGACGACGTTCAATGACAAAGATGTTTTTTTGCGATTCTCCAAACGTCATAGAAAAATGTTGTTCAGAATGGTTGATAGAAATCGTGGTTAAAGAAATGTAAGTAAATGTTTACCAAGGCACCCTGTATACCTTAAATTATTCATTAAACCTAATAATTTCTGCCATTAGCTCGGCAATTGGGGAAAACATCGTGAGGAAACCTGCACGTTTCGGATAGTTTCTGAAACATGTAACCATGATTCAGTTGGTCTGGTTTCCCTGCTAAAGGATTGGGTAGGTCAGTCGGCAATCACTCATTGTAATTACCAGACTCCCCAAATTCTGAATCATGGTCTTAGCATACCCCGGGCTCTATAGTCACGCAACAACACGCAGTTTCGGGCACAACTTTTTGTCTAGCCGGATGGCACAATAATTGATAGTAGGTACCCTGTTTCATACGCCAAAGGTTGTGGGTTCAATCGCCACCCTTGACGAACATTAGTGTGATGAACAATTGTGTTTGTTCAGTGTTTGTATTCCTCTGTTGTCTGATAATATCTGTAACACAAGTGCTTAAGCTACCTAAGTAGGTAGCTTATACATTGCCCTGACTCCGTACTAAGTAGTACGGGTCAGGGCAATGTATGAGATGTTGTATGAATTATTATTATATAACTGGAATTTACACGCTAACATGAGAGAGATTGTTTCCGCAATCGGATGTTTGTTACAGTTATGATTACATACCATTTCTTTCTTAGGGTATGCCCTTAATGGCAACAAATTGGCTAATAGGCTTAAGGAAAATCAGCGAACCGATATTACTCGCCGAGGCAAATCCAGGCAGATTATCAAGATAAATAGAATCGGAGAATCGGCAATCCGATACTTAGAAATATTTCTTGCCTTAATCCAATTAATGAATACCCCTTAAGATGAAATATTCTTTCCCTTCATTAGTGTAGAAACAACAACTTTCCGCCTACGGTCCGATTTTTAAAACCGTAGGTAAATTGACTATAAGTTAACTTTGGGGGTTATCGCGTGTGAAAAATCCGTTAGATGGCGTAATTGTAGACTGAGGTCCAACTTCAACGTCATTGATCGTTTAGGTTTAGTGACAGTGACATTTCGACATCTCACTTTTTTATATTTATTTATTTATTTACTAGTGGCCCGCCCTCACTTCGCTTCGGGACAGTAATTCAGAAATGAACCAATAGATGGCGCTGCGCTAAATTACATCGCGCAAGCCTTCAAATCAAATCAAATTGTCGTTGTCTATAGAAGTTATCTGTTTATAAATAGTATAGAAGATAGTAAAGAATAATATTACGTTCAATTCAATATTACTTCAATTATGAAAGCTAACGAAGATAAACTTAAGAAAATACATTTAATGAGAGGAGAGAGGACATTAGTTATTCTTGAAATATGTAGTTACCGCTCGTTTATAGATTGAGGACAATCAAGATCTCACTCCGGCTGATGGTAAGCGACCGTGAGATTCAGTGATATTCAAATTAATGCGCATCTTCGAAACTATGACTTTCCATTTAGGGTCACAAGACAGAATAAATTAGCTAACTTAATTGCATGCCAACAGAAAATTCACGCTTTTCTTTAAACCTTAATAGGTCTTATTGTAAGGAAAAATATTAATGGTTTTCGCTCTTATGTCATGATAGATAAGGTTTAAAATCAGGTAGTAACTATTTTGTCTTAGCCTTATTAAGAGTTAAACGCGCTAGGTAATTGACTTAGGGTAGAGTTTACAATTGGACATTTAAATAATTTAGTAAACTTGCTTTAAAAAGGAAGAATCTTTTCAGTGTAGATTTATCTAATACTGTACCATACTTAATTCAAATATTCCTGGTAGAGAATTTCATACAAGGTGTTAACAATGGTATTTTTTATGTGATAAGTAGCAGACGAACAGGCGGATCACCTGATGGTAAGCAATTGCCGCCGCTCATTGATACCTGCAACACCCGTGGAGTCACAAGTGCGCTGCCAATCTTTATCCCCTTCCCCCCCGGGTGGGCCTCCGGTACCCTCAATCACTCGGCGAAACACAGCACAGGTGTTGCTTCATGCCGGTTTTTGTGAGGCAGTGGTATCACTCCAGTCGAGCCGGCCCATACATGCTGAAGCGTGGCTCTCCCACAATTGAAAAGTTCACAGGTTAAAATTTGGCAGCGCTCTTATGACACTACTGATGTTGCGGGTGTCTTTGGGCGGCGACAATCGCTTACCATCACTTGGTCCGTGTGATCGTCTGCCACCTATCACTAAAAGTATGGTTTCCTCAAACAGCCGCTCCGACATTTCAAAGGATACCCCAGGCGATAGCGAAATGTGCCCTGTGGCTAGGGGTATTAAGAATACTGCCAAGGTATTCCCGGCCTGTCGTAAGAGGCGACTAAACGGGCTTCGGAGTACGTGAGCATGCCACTACTGGGGAGTGGCTTGCTCAGTATCACGACTCCGCGAGGGAAAAAATCCTACTGGGTGTCCTGGTAGGTCGCGGTTTTGGAAAGGGCTGCATTGCGCCAAACAATTTGGCTCAAAGTGGCGAGCGCGATTTGCGGTATGGTCCGGTCCCGGCTGAGGGGTATCCGATCGCGATTGCGCTGAGATGACACCCCAGGGGTTTTGGTTAGGGTTAGAGTCCCACACACTACCTTGTCCCCCACATATGGCAAGGTTAAGGCCATGATGGTTTCCCCGCCCTGCGAAAAAAAAAGCGAAATGGAAAATAGGATTTTAAAAAATCTATTGCCACTTCGTATTGCCTTGCCCTACAAGGGTTATTATAAAAACCTTAATAGTAAAAAAAAAAACCTGTTTTCCTCTACCATATCATTTTAAGGATCCCTCAGACAGAATGTTATGGAATGCCCTCGTATATTCGTTAGTGCCCATGTTTTGTGGTAAGATTTTCCCTATTCATTATTTTGTGTCAGTGTTGGCGAAAACTCATTTCTCACGGTTTTGTATCAAATAAGGCAATGATGATTAATTATTATTCATACCTTTGAGGAGCCGCAGCTGAATCATCCTCTTTAGTATTGTTAAGATTTTATCTTTGATCGACAATATAAGTTACAGTGAGAGATGCCAAAAAGTATCAGCCTATATACTGTCCCACTGCAGGGCAAGAAATCAATTCATCGCTACTATGATGGGATTAGGCTCAAACTGGTATTTACCGTGGTTGCTTGCTTAATGCGGATTGGTTATATCAAACCCGAACTATGTTCAAAAAATTCGCGACATACTTTTTGTCCACCCGGAAATTCAACCCAAGCTTACTTATTATAGTGCGTCAAGAAAGTCGTGACAAACTGATGTTTGAGGAACTAACGAGTTCACACGATTCATAACCATTGAGGCTACCATACTCTATGATTTACGCGGGAGGAGCACCTTCATAAATAACAAAATACAAGATGGCCGCCTCAAAAACATGCCGCCAACGTTCATACAAAAATACTCGAAACCCTTTACAAGATTATCCATAATAGTTTACAGTCTAGTGACTAACAATACCTACCTGTATATTTCCCACAAATAGTCAGGTAAATAACTTCCCACCTAGTTTTTTAACTGTCCTTATCAGGTAAGGGGCACTCCATAAATCATGTTACACGTTAAGGGGGAGGCCGTCGGCAAAGTGTGACATTGTGTGACAAGGGAGTGAGAGGGTCCTTAACTTTGTGTCGTCACATTTTTACTTATACTTAAGTTTAATTTTGTTCGACAAATCCACTGTCAGAAACACTTTTGCCAAATTGTTAACATGGCATAAATTTTTAGTAATTTTTGGTCTGCTGAGTCTGGATTGCGTCATATAAGTAGTATTTTCCGATGTAGAGGATCTAAGTACTAAGTATAAAAATAAAGTTTGATAGGTTGCAAAGTATTAGGGAGGGCCTTGATGTACACGTATTCGTACTAATATTATACATGGGAAAGTGTGCCTGTCTGTATGTTTGTCTTTCTTTCAAAAATGAATTGGCATGATTTTTTAAGTGGAGATAGTGGAAGGGCTGGAGTACTCTCCAGCCCACAACATAGGCTACATGTTATGTTATGCAAAATGTTACTACATAGGCTACCTTTTGTCCCTTCCTAACTCCCCATTTTAGGGAAGTGGGTGGCGCGAGCGAAGCTGCGGGCAAAAGCTAGGTTCTAAATATATTTTTACGATACTTCATGGTGGACGATCTCAACTCGCGCTTGGACATTTTAGGGTACCGTGCCCCATAAAGAAGAAACGAAACCCTTATACACTTTGACCCTATACCGTCTACCGTTCTGTGTGTTAAGAACCTTTATTCCAGGAACGTGTAAATGTATCGAATTAAAATTGAAACCGAATATCACAACTTTGATAGGACCTTTGACTCATGTAAGTATACGCTTGATGTTCCAACTCGACACCTACGCGTGTCCGAAATAGAGTATCTTGAAGGACATCAGTGGAAGAAGATTCCGTTTTATCTTTTTGAAGTTCAGACCCCTAAAAACTAAAAAATATTAGTCAATTTGCGCATTCGATTCCTAAACTATTTATAAACGTGGGATCTGTACAGAACCTTCGGTGGGCGAGCCCGACTCGCATTTGGCCTATATTTTTCCACTTATCTGATTGGTCAAATTAATCAAAGCGACCATTTAATTAACAAAGTAGATCCATTCTATTTATATTTTTAGGGTTTCGTACTTTAAACGAAAAAAAAGTTGGATTTGTTGTGAAATTAGGAAGTGTCAAAATGTACGTTTTGACAAAATGGTACAGGAATGGCTAATAAGACGGCTATTGTATATTATAACGAAAAATTAGAGATTTTATTTTATCAGAACCTCAAGGGACCGTAGCCTTGAGTATGTGGTTTAAATTTCAACTCAATAGATAATTTTGTGAATTGAGAGTTGAAATCCTCTCTCAAGGGTCTTGACCTAAAAAGATCCATTTTTTGTGTCCAATTTTCCTATATTGCTCTCTGTGTTAACATCACTTCAAATTAGCGTCAAGGAAATGAAATCTCGAACATTCCTGTGGATTCTTTTTTTTTTATAGAGGTGACAAAAAAGTAAGCGATCCACCTGATGGCGAGTAATTACAACCGCCTTCAAACATTGATATCTGTAACACAAGTGCTTAAGCTACTAAGTACAGATCAGATCAATGTGAAGATGAGATGTTGTGAGAATTTGCGATATCAGAGAGGTCTGATGCGTTGCCCCCAACATCACTTCGATTTAGGAATAAGTTTGAATGCTGGTTCCAATCTTTGCTAAGAGATGGCGCTGGGAGTCGATTACCTCACGCAAGTGTTTTTCTTACTGGTTATATGTAACCTTAAAAAAGCGTTGTGGATGTCATCAAATAGTATAAATACAGATTGCTGGACTATTTACAAAGATTCTGCATACGGAACTTTTCGAGAAGATCAGATTCGGACGTGACCGGCTTTTTTGCTTAGACCGAGATATGAACTCTCACCCACCTTTATTGCCATTGAATATAATATTCCTTTACAATGTTGAGAATTTACGAAACCCCTTGGGAACTTACCGCCGCCAGTTTCCAAGTGCTGACCTGTGTTTTAAGATAACATTAGTTTATCATAAAAGGGTTCTTTTGTCCTCCATGTTTCTAGTTGAAAGTGCTTTTATACCCAGAATTTTATGGTGATAAGGAGCTTGATAAATGGAAAACTGGTAGTTTCAATACAAGTACTTATCTTTTGTGATTCATGTTCTTCAATAACTTAATGGATACAAAAAAGTATCAATACTAACAGGTACCGCACTATAAGCAACAATCGTTGCCAAAATCTACCATTGTTGCACCATTGGTGACGACCCGTTTAGCGCAATGGTTTGAGCGCCGGTTGAGACGTAAGGGTCGCGGGTTCGATTCCCGCATCAACACAAATGTTTGTTGATGAAACAGATATTTGTGTTGGGTCTGGGTGTTTGTAGTTCCTTCGTTGTTTCTGATTTCCATAGTACAAGGGAAAACCTTAGTTTGGGACCAGGACAATGTAAGTGATGTTGTCTCAATTTATTTATTTATTGTTCACTAGTAAATAAGCAAGCAAGCAGTTAACAAAATTATGTAATGTTTTGCCAACTGCTAGCTCACACGTGCTATTGTCTATGCTCTGTCTATTGAGAGGATATGGGTTATGGGAAATATCATGTTTCCATATTGATAGGTAGTCAAGCCACGTGAGACTGAACCTTGTTCAACTCATTGTGTTTGACAATCTTCCAGGATAAATATTGAGTATTATTATCATACGCCCCGTCTGCTCGTGTGCGTGCGTGTCACGTAAAAAAACAATATTAACCATATAAAAAACCTCAGACGTAACAAAAGGGCTTAAGAAATTATAGGAAAAAAAATAAAACATAAGCTGTCACTTTTATAAAAATGACAAATAAAAGTGACAGCATCAGTTTTAAACCAAAACCACAAATATAATTACACACGGAAAATAGGCTGCCCCCTAAGAGCTAAAAACGTGTCATGTACTCACGCATGCGCACTAACGGGGAAATACTTACGCCTTTTCGACCACATTAATCCTAGCCTATGACATAAGATTGTCAAACTGTCGAGGTCTGTAGTAGAGGCGGTGCGCTTATGTACTCATGCCGGGCAATAACTCTAGCATATATCAACGAACTCTTCTAAATTCAAAATCAGGCTGAGTCTACCTTCTGTGTGTAATTATTTTATGGCATCAGTTTTAAACCAAAACTAACTTTCGGTCATGTTTTGTAATAAGGGGGATTAACTTTAAAAATGTTATGTGAAAATTTTCCCAACAACCTTTAGTATCAGACAAGGTTTGCAAAGTAAAACTATTAGCAACCTGTAGTATTTAATTTAAGGTAAATCGAGGATGCCTTAAGCGAACCTATAATCCCTTCAATTAAAGGACGTCCTTAAATGTCGTTAACGTTTTCAAAGCCTAATTGCGGTTGAAATTTCCAGGAATCAAATTTGTACTAAGTGGTATTAGTACCTTTACTAAGTAATCACTAGACTTGCGTTAAAACAGTTCATTGAACTGAAAATCACTATAGAAATAATTTCCTTTTGAATGTAAAGTAGGTACCTATCTGAACTGGTTCAGTTATACAGTATTTTACTATTTTTATTTTTGTATTGTAATCAAAAGATCTCTCAATGTGAGCTATCACAAGTGAAAAATCCACTAAATGGCGTACAGTAAGACTGAAATCCAATTTCGATTGGTTGTATAGTGACATTTTTGACGACCTCGATGACGCAGTGGCTAAGGCGTTCGCCCGAAGCGCGAATGGTCCCGAGTTCGATTCCAGGTCAAGTCAATGTAGGAAACTACATTTTCTAGGTTGTCTTGGGTCTGGGTGTTCTAGGTTGACGCCCCCAGTTAATTATCGTCACCTGGTACTCATAGTACAGGGGTTGCCCTAGGTTGAAATCAGGTTGATTGGTGTGATTGTCTGGCGCATTTATTTATTATTTTGATATAATATCACATCTAAAATAACCAATCACTTACTTCTATAGTACGCCACCTAGCAGCTAGATACACATATTTTTTTGGTTGGTTCATTTGAATCGGGCGATTGATTGAAGCACTCGGTTATCAAACCTAAAGAATTACTTCTACGACAAGTTGCTAGTTAGAAAATTAATGACATATACAGTTGACGAACGCCTTAATATAGCCTAACGTACCTACGTATGTTACTTAAGGGGCTATACGAATGAAACTAGCGCCGCCAACCTAGTTACACTGATTGTGGCGAAAATATTATATTTTTGAAGAAAATAAAACATAACAGACTTAGATCCAAGTGTACTG
This sequence comes from Cnaphalocrocis medinalis, assembly GCA_014851415.1. Lineage (NCBI taxonomy): Eukaryota > Metazoa > Arthropoda > Insecta > Lepidoptera > Crambidae > Cnaphalocrocis > Cnaphalocrocis medinalis. The sequence continues at coordinate 14,523,648 of CM026291.1, read as the reverse complement.
GATTTTTCAAGATGCAATAAAATATTTCTAACATGCGACAAGTAACAATAATGTTAATTATTCCTAAAAAAGGCCAGTTTTGGCAATAATTGACATTATTGTTACTTGCCGCGTGTTTTATATATTGTATTGCATCTTGAAAAATTCAATTTACTTTTATCTAAGTCTGTAATGTTTTGCTTTATAAAAAATATCGTATCTTCGCCACAATCAGTGTAAATAGGTTGGCGGCGCTAGTTTCATTCGTATAGCCCCTTAATATCGTATACGAGCAATTAATTTGCTTACTCAGATCGTTTGACGGAGTAAACTCGACTTGGGGTAAGTACAGGATGGTTAGAGAATAGAATATAACAGAAATAATTTATTCAGTACTTGGTAGAAACAATCAGATTAAGTACAGATTTAGTTCAGTTTATCGCAGCTTAAGTTATGTGAATAGCAAACCACGTATTCCACAAGTGCCACGCTTCGGCATGAATCGACCCGGTTTGACTAGAGTGATACCACAGCCTCACAAAAGACCGGCGTGAAGCAGCGCCTGCGGCGTGTTTCTTCAAGTTAATGAGGATACCGGAAGCTCAATTGGTGGGAGGAGATTAAAGGTTGGCAGCGCACTAGTGACTCTCAGATCCACGGATCACCTGATGGTTAGCGGCAACCGCTAACCATCAGGTGATCCGTCTGCTCGTCTGCCACCTATCACATAAAAAAGTTGTCGATATCAATAGCATTTATCTTTTTATAAATAACTAGTGGTCCGCCCTCACTTTGTTTCGGGGCCGTAGTGCAAAATGAACCAATAGATGGCGCTAGGCGTCGATTACTACGCGCAGGCGATTCGTGTTTCGGTTAACATACCTAAGCCTTGGCGTTCTCTATAGAAGTTATCTCTTTATAAATAGTATAGAAGAAGAAGATATACCTAGATTTGAAAGTAAACGTTTAATACGAATGAAACTAGCGCCGCCAACCTATTTAGGTACACTGATTGTGGTGAAAAGACACTAAAAACAGCCACTTTTAGCAATAATTGACATTATTGTTACTTGTCGCGTGTTTTATATATTGAAAAATTCAAATTACTTTTATCTAAGTCTGTCAGCCACTATCAGTGTAAATAGGTTGGCGGCGCTAGTTTCATACGTGTAGCCCCTTAAATGTCAATTCGACATGACTAAGTGGATTTATCCCACGTTCAACTTGCGAATATTTCCCTCATAACTACTCGTAGGTACTTAATCTCAAAACTCTCGTGACATTTACAACTAACTTCATCTCAACGATTTATGTTACGAAAGTTTTTGCCCCCGATGTTATTTTTACTCGTAATTGGACGTGTTTTATATGATGGGCAACTAAGCAAATAAAAGTTTTATGACGAACATAAAATGTATTGCTCAGCGTATCACATGACGGGAAGGTTGAGGACACGAGAAGCGATGGGGCGGAGAGGCGTGGCGATATTATTGTACACTTCGGCACTTTGAATAATGATAAAATTGTATGAAATATTTTTTTTTCCATACTATGCGCTTCTTTATTTGTTCAAACAAATGGGGAAGCACACAAAAAAAACAGTAACTATAATCAATGAAATATTGACTTTTCTAACTTTTATAATTTAGATCTCCGAAGTCCTACAACTTCCGTGCCATATTAACTACTAGCGTCCTTTGAGCGTTGACGTCTTGCCGGAGACATCACCTCACTAGCGTTTTCTGGCGCGCGTAAACGCAAATACCAAAAAACGCTAATGGCCTACTTGTTGAGCAGTACTTTAAGTTCAAACTTTGACATTTAAAGTATGGCTCAACTGTCAGAGTACTACTCTGTTTTAATTTTTCTTTTTGGTAGTTTTTAGGTTTAGATTTCAGATGTTGTTTTCATGTGTATTCATATTATTCTGTGCAACAAAAAAAAATCTATTAAATTTTTATTTCATTTCATTTAAAATACCTGACAGGTTAGAATAAATTGGATGGGCCAAAAATGAGGTTTGTGGTTTTAACACGCTGTTAATTGAGGGATGAGAGCGGACTCGGTATACCGAAGTGAAAGCTTTTCAAAGCTTCGCAATTTGGAATGAAAAGCTGAAAACGGTGATGGTAATTAAGGCTTTACTAGTCGCTTGCAATTTAAAAATAGGTCACAAGATGTGTCAGAAACGGGTACCTAGCACTGACTATTCGTGCTTTTATTTTGCTAAATTTGATGTTCATAAATGTTCTGTACGGACTTAAACTGAATACTTAAAGAGTTTTTAATTTAATATATACGAGTACTATGTACCTACTTGTATTTTTGTTAGAGTATGTTGGATATACCCATGAACGACGCAGAGTCTTTTCAAAAGAGTCTTTTTAAAAAACAAGAAATAAAAAAAACCCCGACATGTATTACGGCATTTTACGGCGGCCATCAAACGTATGTAAAACGGTATTCCTGGCTATTTTAAAGAAATTAAAACAAATTCCAAATATATCCGTTTGAGAACTACGATACAACAGACAGACAAACAAAAAGATACGTCAAACTTATAACAACCCGTTTTTGCGTCGTTGGATAAGAACAATTGATAACAAAAACCCTATACGTAAGTGCCAGATGAACTCTGCAAAAACTAAGACCCGATTCGAGTAACAGCTAATATCGGAAACTGCTGAGCGAAATTCAATAAAACTTATGTCATGTAAAGCCAGAGCAAGATATAAGGTACTTTTATCGAGTCTAGGAAGTGTTACATCACAAATAATGGTAAGTACTCTCTACCTCTTACTTTCAAAGTGAAAAGGCATCTAAACTCATTTTGATACTTTTGACGAGTTTGAAGGAATTTATCAAGATTCATTCGAGAAATCATTCGGTTGGAATAGATGTGCTTCGGCCTCCTCAAGATCTAATCTACAGTCATCTTAATTAGTCCATTCCACGTACCTACTAAGTATAGCACATCAATTTATACTGTCACAATGAAGTGGAGGCGGTATTGTTTTAAAGTATCGTTTATTGCTCCTTCTGAAAATAATAGGTTAATATTGTCACTAACACAATCTGGGAGGACACTTCCTCCCAAACCCTACTATAACGTGAGGTCTGGACCCTCCTTACTCTAACTCCTCGCGGTATAGTCACTTAGCTCGGAATGCGCTCCCGAGAGCCTGTCTGTTTATTTTTCAATGTATGACAGATTCTCATTATAAAATCAGCCATAAACGGCGGCCAGTATCAAAGGAGTTTACCATCGTTACAATACAAATCTGTCAAATTTCTTTGATCTACCTTTAACTTCTATCTTTTAACTTTATGTCAAATTAACTTTATGTCAAACACATTTGGTTCAATATCATCTGAGGAATTTTGACAGATTGTGGTAACCTGATGTGTGGCTATCTGTACCTAAAATGAAAAGGTAAGGGAATGGGATATTACCCCAATTTCCCTTCAACTTTCCATTAAAAGATCTGCCACGGAACCTTTATAAATAAGTATCTAAAGGCGCGTGAAAATTGCCAATATTACCACCCATCTTAATAACGAGGACAGGTTTTTGGACATTGAGGGTGGAATATAAAAATGTATCTAAAATGCCAGACTACTATTTGGAAAAAAAATCTTTAATAATTTTTAATAATGACCGGCCCGAGGGCGCATTTGGTAGTGGCCTCATTTGCCAAAGGTCGTGCGTGGGTTTGATCCCACCGTGAACAATTAATATTCGTGTGATGAACACTTTTGTTTGTTCAGTGTTTGAAAGTATTTGAGTTTGTATTAAATTGTTTGTAAATCCTCTGTTAAAAAAATTGAGACAACATCACATACATTGTCCTGGTCCCAAACTAAGGTTTTCCCTTGTGCTATGGAAACCAGAAATAACGAAGATATCCCAAACACCCAGACCCAACACAAATATCTGTTTCATCAACAAACATCTGATATCTGTGAGAATTTATTATTTATCACAACTTCTACTTTGAATTTTTAGCTTTTTTAAATTTTTCGAACATAGCTCGGGTTTGTGATCACCAAGCCGCATTAGGCAAGCGTGGTGATTTAGCCTAATCCCATCATAGTAGCGATGACTTGGTTTTTACGGTGGAGGCCTTTGCCCTGCAGTGGGACAGTATACCATGTGTTCTATCAACCATTCTGAACAACATTTGTTCAACAACTTTTTTAATTTTTTTCTCCCCATACAAAATTACCACGTCACGTGACCAACTTTGTATGGAAAGATGATTTTTTTATGCGAATTTTCAAAAGTCATCGAACAAAATTAAATGTTATTCAGAATGGTTGGTAAAACACTTGGGTAAAGGGATGTAAATGTTCACAGATACACCCTGTATAGGCTGATACTTAACTTTTTACTTTAGAATCAATACTCACCTCTAAGGGTATGACGATAAAGGTGACGATCATGTCAGCCACCACCAGATGCGTCATCAGGAGGTTGACCCTCGACTTCCTCCGCCTGGACCGCAGCAGCGACGCGAACACCGTCACGTTCCCAATGGCCCCCACCGCCAGCAGGACCCCGTAAACCCCCACTACAAACATTTCAGGAGGGGGGACGGTGGTGTCCTCTCCCTCTGTCATATTCACGTCAACAGTCTCCATGTTGAAGTAGTCCCAGAAGTCGTGAGCTGGTGTGTGGCTTGCATTTCTCAGCATCTTCACCTGACTGTCATTACGAGGCAGGTTAATGCTAGAAGCGACTTTTAAGCATAGGATCACCTAGCGCTTATCCACTAAAGCGCTGAGTGCCTCCTTTTGATGCTCGACTGTCATTTGCCGAAGCGCTCCTTACCCTAAACTCGTGATTGTCACGGGTGATTCGGTCACAGTATTAGCGGAAGCCAGCGCTTATAAATATCGTAATCGAGTGGCTATAAACATCAGCGTTAACAGATGATTATCGAGTCGCTGGCCTTTTACGAAGAAGTACGTTTTGGTTGAATGTCATAACCGAATTCTTTTATAGCTTTTTCTTATTGATTAGTCTGACGCTGGATCTATCGCACACACAGAAACTAACAATGATATTTAACTGTTCACTTTGGCCCTAAAGCTTTAGCTTCTAATTGATATCTTTAAATCTCCGTAGTATGTGACTGCGGAAGATTAGACACTTAACAACACTAAAACACTCCTAAATCTAGTTGTAAGTCCAGGAAACTACACTATTTTATATTAGGCACTACCGCCATCCTAAATCACACAAGAAAACTTTTTCTTTAGCTTTCTTTTTGTATAAAACGCACTTGAGTATGAATTTTCACTGAGTTTTGGCGTAACACTCACAGTTCACCTTTTTTTTTTAACAAACACTTCCTCGTTTCAAACTACTAGGGCCAATGCCATCCTCATTAATTCCACAACACAGTAAAACACTTTTAATTAACTTACACTTTAATTTAAAGGTGTATTGAAGTGTTAGGTAACTCGTAAATTTCAATCGAGCTCGCTCTCGTAGTCGCCGACTACGGATGACTACGGCGTAGCGTGCGCGCGGCGTTACGTCGTAGCACAGACTGAGGCTGTACGGTGAATGAAAGAGATTCCTCATTGAAAGACCGCACCAATCTTTGCTACCTGTATATGCGACACGGATGTTTTGGCAGCTGAGGAACTAATGGAATCGAGGATCGGAAAATGTTTGTGTCATCGTTGGACATTTTGTCAACGTCATCCATACGCCAAATCATCATTGTTGCATTGTAGGAAATGTGCGGAAAGCGCAAAAGTATTGTATTGTCACGAAACATATTCTGATTTTGCGAGAGGTTTACTTAACCTTCTTACAAAACAACATACCTACTACAACAATATACAGACAGAAAGTATGTATTTCTTTTCTGGTCCTACGACCTATCGTACCTATATTCATTTCATGATTTTCTTTTACACATTACCATAATATAATTAACTTAAAATTAGGGCGAAGAAGAATAAGACTTTTTTCCAACTTTTGTTACTTAAACCATACAATAAGGTTTGTATGGATTTACGGATGCGGGTGGTCCGACAATCTAAAACAACATTTTCCCTCGACCCTTTAATGGGTTTAAAACAGGAGCCGATACCGGGTCCGTTGACAATTTAGTGGAAAGTTTTGTACAACTTTACGTGGCCGAACTAAATTTTGCAGCTGCGGCATAACTAACAAGTTTACGGGTATAAATGGGTCAGATATCGTAAACAAAATTTATAATACGATTGTAAAACAACTCACGCATTTATATATTTTTTTTATACAGGGTGTATCTGTGGACATTTACATCCTTTTAACCACGTGGTCTAACAACCATTCTGAACAACATTTGTTCAACAACTTTTCCAAATTCTTCGAAAAAAATTTCGATTCCCCATAAAAAATGACCAAGTCACGTGACCGACTTTGTATGGAAAGATATTTTTTTTTATGCGAATTTTCAAAAGTCATAGAACAAATGTTGTTCAGAATGGTTGGTAGAACATGTGACTAAAGGGATGTAAATATTCACAGATTCACCTTGTATAGTTATATTATAAAGTTATATACCTATTATAATTTAGAGGATTTGGAAACTTCCGTAATCTTTAAAAAGTGAGAATATTTTTTAATGGTTTTGGCAACACACTTGTGACTCTTCTAGTATTATGGGTGTGTCTGCTCCTTTGCCCCTTTTATAAAAAAAATATGCATCGGGTCCGAACCGAATCCCATGGACACTAATCCAATTCAAAATCAGAGCTATTTTCGAAAAAATCGAAACAAGGTATTGGACCTTATCTCCAACACATAGGGTTCAAGATATGGTGTCTAACACATCAACATAGCCCATAAAGGTAGGTGGAGTCTTTTAATTGCAACTGTCGGGTTATTGCAACTAATTTTAACAACTCCCTTTATGATCTCCGGTTCAAGTTTTGACCAGCTAGACATTGTGCTTCTATTAAAAGTTTTTAGTTTTTAGTTGCAATAACCATACAGTTGCAATTACAAGACTCCACCTCATACCTTTTGCTGGAGTCAGAAATCGAACCCGGGATACCAAGATCATGGCACGGTACTTAAACCACTAGACCAATGCTGCTTCTATCGGACTATAACAGTTTAACTACAGGGTAGACAGCAATTCGCAATGTGTAAACCAGTTTTAAATTGGCAGTCCTCAGGGCTTAGAAACGAAACGGAATTTCCGACTGGAACTTAATCACCGCCCCTTTAACACGCGCCGTCCATCTCTTTGTTAGAAAGTGCCAGAAATATTACAATTGGTTACAGGACGTTTCGTTATAAGCCACCTGTACCCGAGTTCCGGGTAACATATTGTGGTAGTCCACAGAGGGATTGGGTGATAAACCAAATGGCTTTACTTGTTTTCCCTTCGGATGCGAATGGGACGTAGATACAATATTATGGGAATATATAAGATACTACAATTATTATTTTATTTTATTTTAAAAGGCCCTTCCAGATGCACGACCTACCAGGACACCCAGTAGGATTTTCCCTCGCGAAGTCGTGACACTGAGCAATCCCTGGTAGTGGGTATGCTCACGTACTCCGAAGGCCCGATTAGTCGTTTCTTACCACAGGCCGGACAGGCCTTCTTGGCAGTATTCTTAACGCCACTAGCCACTGGGCACAAAGGTCTTGGTCAAGGTCCAGCGTAACCCAGGGTCCAAAACTCCGAAGTAACTTGGGATACTTGGGCACTGGAACAGACACGATAAACGATGATAACTTCATGTGACATTTTTGTTTTAATATTTCATTCATTGCTATCAAATTGTGCAAGTAGCACAGCGGATTCCGTCAACATACAGTCAACAACAGTAGGCGCATACACTGCATTGTTTGTAGCTCCTATTCCGTAGAACATAAGAGTCAATGCTTGCCAAATTGTGCATCGATTACCTTGCCGTGTTCTACAAAAACACAATAATTAGTCATTAAAATGGCGGCTAGAGTGATCCTCAGATATCTTATCGAGTTTATCTATACTAATCATTTACGGCATTTAAACGATTTAGCGTTGCCGAACTATCGATATTTTTGCTTATCGATAGCTGACCGCGAAAGTCATAGATAATTATGTCATAGTTAATCATGGGAGAGCCACGCTTCGGCATGAATGGGCCGGCTCGACCGAAGTGATACCACGGCCTCACAGAAGACCGGTGTAAAGCAGCACCTGCGCTATGTTTGAGCGTACTGAAGGCCCCATTGGGGGGAAAGGGGGTTAAAGCTTTATAGATACCATTGAAACGAACAATAAATAGATTGCTTTGTTTGGTACAATAGTTCCGATATACTGCAATATTATAGTGTCTGTCCTGAAACTCAATATCGAAATTTCTATCTTTCGATTTATAAAAATTTATAAAATATTTGATCGAAGCAAGCAGCAAGCAATACTATTGAGGGAAAGGAACTATCAGTAGCATCGGTACCTAGTATCCATTTCTTATATTACAAGTAATTTATATATTAGTGGTAATAGGATCGCTAGTGCATTCAATATTGAGCATATCGATATCGACAGAGTATATCGATAGTCTACAACACTAAAACGATCCCTATCGGGTACTTCACAGGACGTCAGTGAATAGATAAGACGTGATTTTGTGTTATCTTTTGTAATACAAAAATAATTAATGTGATTTTTTAATAACGTGTTCAAATAAACTATTGAAAGTGTTATGGTAGAAAATTGAAGTGTTTTTTATACTGACGATATTATAATTTGTATTCTTTTGTTGTGAGACCTGTGATTAGCCTACTGACAACTGTGAAAGCAGCGATAATACGGATTTGAAGTGTTTTTGTAAATAATTTATGGTAAGTACAATGCAAAATGATAAACGACTTTTAAGGACCAGATTAAATATAATTAAGGTTATGTATTATGGACGCCGCTCGTGTGGCAACGCCATTGGTCTAAGTGGTTTGTCCAGCGTGGGGATCAAACCCACTACCTTTGGCGTATGAGGTCATGGTTACTACCGAAGGCGCCATCCGGCCAGCCTAATTCTGGCAGAATTTTAACAGCTAGACTCTTGTGCTCCTGGTAATGACTTCTCTGCAGAAATTTATCCTCTTTATAAGTAGTAAAATAGAAAGAGATAAAGAGGATATAATATTGAATAAAATTAAATCTAAACTTATACTATAAATGCGAAGAATGCTGTCTGTCTGTTACTCTTTCACGTCCAAAACTAACTGAACGGATTATAATGAAATTTGGTATACAGATGGTCTAGGCCCTGAGAAATAACATAAGCTTGTTTTTATTGCGGAAAGGGGGTTGTAAGGGATTAAAAGGGGTTGTGAAATTATTAAATAACAAAAAATTCTACCCAAAGATACAATTCTACCATAAGAATCCACGCGGACAAACAGCTAGTTATAATATATATATTTACAAACATGCCCCACAAATTACTGTTCAATGGCACCGTGCCCACAAGAGACTTGACGTATTTCCTTTCTGGCCAACATCCGGAAACAATCGTTGGCCCGGAAATACTCCGGTCATCCGTGACGTCACCAGCCGGTCCCCGCGGTCCAAGGGTCACAACCCCAACCAGCTGAAATAGGCAGGTAATAACGAACAACAGAATGGAGTGAAAACCGGATCATAAGTCATCAAAATATCAAAAACTTTTTATTTTTTTTTATACTAGCTTTTGACCGCTCGCGTTTAATTCGGGGTAGCACAAAAGTGCCTGTGTTACTATCCATCCCTTCGACTATCTGCACTTAAAAATTCACGTCAGTTCGTCGCTCCGTTTTGCCGAAAGATAGACAAAAATACAGAAACACTTTCCCATTTATAATATTAGTATGGAAGTATGGATTGAGGACTATCAGAATGGCTGGCCGGTTGGCGCATTTTGTAGTGACCCTCGAATACGCCAAAGTTAAAACTGCACAATAATACTTTTTAAAATAAAGTTTTTTGTTCAATTTCGCTGGAAGCGGCAATGCTGCGACTTGTTATGACTGTGGAAGTAAGTCATGTTTTTTTTACAGATAACAAAGCAAGACAATGATTCCACATGCTTTTGAAAAAAAGGAAGACGAGATCTCCATAGTATCAGCTTATGACCTCGATAAAGAACTAAGTAAGTGTCCTACTATTTTGTACCTATAGACGATACGTTTAGCGCTATGGTTTGAGTGCCGGTTGAGATGTAAAGGTCGCGGGTTCGATTCCTGCACCAACACAAATGTTTGTTGATGAAACAGATATTTGTGTTGGGTCTGAGTGTTTGTGGTTCCCTCGTTGTTTCTGGTTTTCATAGTACAAGGGTACCTAATAAACCTTAGTTTGGGACCAGGACAATGTAAGTGATGTTGTCTCAATTTACAGAAAAAATATATATTAATGGGTGGTACAGGACCGATCTGTGTGGAGAACTTTGGGGGAGGCCTATGTCCAGCAGTGGACGTCTATTGGCTGAAATGATGATGACATATTAATATTAGTTTTATACATACACAAGTATAGCTCGCGATGGTAGACTAATGGATAAATAGGCGATTCTATATGGAAGGTCGTAGATTCGAATCAAAACATGCGTTTCAGTCACGAACATTAGTTTATTCGGATCTCCGGAGCACTAATGTCCATTACAAATGTGAAATATCGAGTTATAATCCAGTCAAATGCAACATGGAAAATGGACTGCTTTTTTTAGGTACTAACAAATAAAAAATCTGTTAATGATCAGAGCTTTTGCAAGCTCGAAATTCGAGTTTAATTTAACTGGACGTTGGCAACAGTGGGGAAACATTCCAGGAGCTACACTTGAACTAGAGAAGCAAAACAATTTCAATACAGCGTCGTCATGCCGTAACTACTTACTTATAGATCGATAGTCTGTCGATACTCGATAAATAGTATGGACAGTTCAAAACTGCTTTTTTAGGTCCTCACAAATAAAAAATCTGTTAATGATCAGAGCTCTAGCTAGCACGAAAATTCGAGTTTAATTTGAACTGGACGTTGGCAACAGTGGGGAAACATTCCAGGAGCTACACTTGAACTAGAGAAGCAAAACAATTTCAATACAGCGTCGTCATGCGCCGCGTTGGTAACTACTTATTATAGATCGATAGTCTGTCGATACTCGATAAATAGTGTGGACAGTTCAAACGCCTCAATACTGTATTAATATGGGTGTGATTTGCCTGAATAAAGATTATTATTATTATTATTAATACTATTCAAACAATGCAATGATGGGAAGGTCACTAAACCCAACCTAACCTAACCCAACCCGCTGTCTTCGCAAAGTTCTTATATTTACTGGTTTGAACGAAATCTCGTAAAAGATCAATAGTGGTTCAAACAAAATGTGTGTTTTTAAATAGTTTGACCAGTCTAGATTTAACCGCATCCTATACCGCCCTATATCATTCATTAAGGGGCTATATCGATGAAACTAACACCGCCAACCTATTTACACTGATTGTGGCGAAGAGATGATATTTTTTAAGAAAGAAAACATTACAGATTTAAATAAAAGTAGATTGGATTTTTCAAGATGCAATGCAACATTTATAACTCGCGACAAGTAACAATTAATGTTAATCATTGCTTAAAACGGCCACTTTTATGGTCGATAGCCGATAGCCGCTTAAAGAGGATGTCGCCGGGATTTTGGGCGAGCCGCCCCCCAAGCCCCCAACCACGACTGACTGACGACCACTGACTTTGATAATATTCCTAAAAAAACTCAGCATGGGAATCCTTAAGGAAAGCGCAAACGTGGTCGCCCCAAACACGCTTGGCCACGTACTGTTGCAAATATATTAGCTTTTGCCCGCGGCTTCGCTCGCGCCCCCCTGCCCTAAAATCGGGGGTTAGAAGGGGGCAAAAAGTAGCCCATGTTACTCTCCATCCCTTCAACTATCTCCACTTAAAAAATCACGTCAATAAATCGCTCCGTTTTGCCGTGAAAGAAAGACAAACATACAGACAGACAGACACACTTTCCCATTTATAATATTAGTATGTATGATTATACTGTTTTGAGTTTCAAAACTGTCGGATTAAATTTAAGCAATAGAATTTCTACTCTAGAAATCTACTCCTGAATATTCATCTCATCATGATGTACAGTCACGGTCCAAGAGTCTATTTGTTTAATAATACCTTGATTGATAACTAGCTGCGCCCCGTGGTTTCATCTTCTATGCTATTTGTAAAAAGGTCAAATCTGTGAAAAACGTCTAGGCTTATAGGGAACCTGAAAACACGAAACACTAGCACGATGTAATTGACACACAGCGCCATCTGTTGGGGTAAGTACAGTTTACCATGAGTTGACATCGAAAACTGACATAACGTAAACTATTGCTCTGTCTCTTTCAAATGCATCACAATGAAAGAGACAAAGCGATAGTTTTCGATAGCGAGGATAGTATTTCAAACTCATGGTAAGGCTACTGAAAGGACTGGGCTCTGAAACAAAGTGAGGGCGGGCCACTAGTATATTATACATAAAATTCACTGTGTTATATAAATGATTCCGTCCTAATGTATATTTAAATGTCTTTCGTAATCTCTCCTTGCAATATTCATTAGTTTTTTGCGTTTTCAGTGTCTGTTCCATAGTGAAAGATGTTTAGTTTCATGGGCTTTTTCTTTTTGGTTACCCAGGGGAAATGCGTTACGCATACCCCTCCGCCAGGGGACAGACGGGTTATGTAGGACTCCCCCCCGCATGACGGCGGGGGGTTTACCGACTAAAACCACTGGGACTCTCCCTTATCGCCCATCGCGGGAGAAAGTCGTGGGGCAAATAGCGCGAAGCCCTCGCACTACGACATAACTTAAACTCCTAGGGTGTCCATCTTAACGCAATCGCGGTCGAATACTCCACAGCCGAAATACCTTGGCAGTATAATACTTAACGCCCCTAGCCACAGGGCACGCAGTATCATGGGCTGAGCTAACCTGAAAGGTTTTGCGCTATTATTGTTGTATATAGAAGGGTACAGACAAAGAACAGGGAATGTCCAAATGAAACGATTTTGAGAAAAACGCAACGAAAAATATAGAAATATAATATTTTCTATAGTTTTTTCGCTTCAGCCATAGATAAAAATGTCTTTTTGGCGCCATCGTCACTTTCCATCAGGTGCGATTGTGGTCAAGCGTTGGCCTATAGTCTAATAAAAAAAAAAAATCTTTTTACTTTTTTTAAAATTAAGTGATTGGGGACTAAACTACTTTAGGCAAAGATTTGCCTTTAATAAAATTCAGAAAATTTTCAAAAAAGTGACATTTCCTGTTCTTTGCCTGTACCCTTCTATGGTGTCCAAAAAAGTGTCCTAACCTAACCTATCTGTGATTGATATCTTTACCTATCTGTGAGCAAAACTATGCTCAGCGAGTGTACCTGTTAGTATTTGTGAGTGTGACCAATCGAGCGTCTACTGTTTATGAATAATGGATGAAATACAATATGCTCGTGTTTCTGTTTATTTCTCCCACTAAAAATAGACCATGAAATTATCAGCTCATAAATTATGTATCCAGAAGATGGATTTGGCAGTCCTTAACTTTGAATGCGTAGAGATTATCATTCAACATTTGTGAATTTTCCACCCTTTGCTAAGTGGACTGCTTAATAGGTAATTTCAAACTAGTTGCCAATGCAAGAGTGTAGATGCGCAGTAGGTATAAGTAGTCTAATAAGGTTAAAGCAACAGCAGGAGCTGAACGCATTTCAGGTAGTATCTCTTATTCTGAGGACAATAAGAGTCAGTAGCTACTATAAAAAAATACTCCAACTTACACCGACTTATGCTATAGACTTTACATAAGGTGCATGTCCCTAATACCTAATAACATTGTTATAATTACCTAAAATACATGCTATTACAACTGATAAAAACAATTAACAAATTAACCAAAAATGTAAAAACCTTTAATCAAATGACACCGGATTTATTTTGCTATAGATTGATAAGATCTTTCTAAAATAAACATTCCTCTTTCAGAGCCAAAATGGTACGACTGGATCCTTCAAAACAGACTGCTCAAAGTAATCAGTGTCCTGGCCATTGTGAGCATAATGGCACCACTTCTCATATACCGCTTCGTGTTCTACACGAGCGCCGAGCTGGCTCCCCCTGACGGGCACTCCTTCGGATCCTGTCTGATACCCAGGGATTCCCGGATGCCATGCGGAATCGGGAACGTACCGGAATCCGAGTGCCACAAACAGTGCTGCTACGACCTGCTAAACAACGTCTGCTATCACAGATTCCCATCCCGGTTTTCATACCTGATACTAACTAACGCCAACTGGACAGAAGAAACCGTGATGACGCCTAGGATTCCTACTGTACCTTTCTCCCAACAAACGCCTGTACTAGGCGTAAAGCTATCCATAAGTGAAATATCCCGTAGTCATCTCTCTTTGACTTTCTACGATTCTAGAGATGAACCTTTAAACGGATCAAGAATCGAAGAAAAAGATTACGATTACACCATTTTATCACCTGAACTGAGCATCATTGTAAACTCGACCGTAAACCAAAACTCGACGTCTCCAATCTTCAATACAATGCGGGGTCCCATAATTGCGTCTGACAATATTTGGGAAATAACATTCAAATTGACGGAGCAATCTATGTATGGGATGGGTGAATTACCTTTGAAACCGGGTACCGTTAAAGTGATTTACAGCCATGAGGGCGGGGTTGGCCCGATCCCTCTGATCTTCGCGAGGACAAATGAGTCGTACCATGGGGTGTTGATTGACGCGGACGCTCCTACTGAAGTATCAATTAGAGAGAACAATCAGGTAAGTACATGTACAGGGAAAATCCAGATTTAGTATATAATATGTGTGGCAGTGGGTGAGTGGCAGTGGGTGATTCCGGGTGTAGCCATATACGAACTGCTGTCTAGTTTAGAATCATTTGTTCGTGATGTGCGTTCGTGATGTGCATAACAATTTACGGTTAAGAATCTGAGTGAGAACTGCTGCCAATAAACGGTTACGAAGTTTGGCAGAAGTTAACATATGTAATTTTTTAAATATTGTGAATAAAAAAAAATGTCGTAGGGATACCAAAAAAACAGGGATATGATTAATTCACAATTTGGAACCGGCGGCCAACGAACGTGTTTCCGATTTCCGATTCCGACCTACTGATCTTCAAGAAAAGGGCTTATTTCTTCCTAAGCGTCGTAAGGCCCAAACAGCAGACACAATAGAAAATCAATTGTTTTATGCCAAGGCCCAAACAGCAGACACAATAGAAAATCAATTGTTTTATGCCTTTTAAAAGACTTTTGGGTCTTACGACGTTAAGAGCCGCCAACGCATTTGTGAGGAATGACAAAGGCGGCGATAAGTCCGCTACAATGCAATAAAAAATCCCTCGGTGATTTGATTAAATCACGGAGGATGTTAAATAACATTAAGATCTTTTTTCCCTTCAGAACTCTAGTAGATATGTCTGTAATGATACATTAGAACCCGGTGCGATCGGCTGGGTTTTAACCGTTCAGAACAAGTCACCACGTTTGGTAAAAAATTCTAAACGCAGTAAAGCATCCAAGACGAAAAACGAAAACACGAACCGAACATAATTGAAAAAATCCCTACAATCAATTTAAAAAAAGATTTGCTCTAATCAACTTCTGCTGTTGACTGCAAATCTCCGTCTCCATTGGTCAATGGAGACGGAGATTTGCTTTTTTGATTTTTGTTACTTTTTTTTTTGGTTTATTTTATTTTTATTACTTTTTCTTTTTGTTAATTGTTCTGTATTTTATTGTGTTTGTTTCAATTGTCTGTAGTATATACGTGTTGTGGTGTCCAGAGTAATAAATATATTTTCATTCTTTCTTTTCTTAAACAATGGTAATTTTTGATTATTATCTGATAGGTAGTTCTTTCATTTGGTGTTTACATAATGATAATTTTCCTTCAGATCCTCGTGCGAAGCATAACAAAAACGGGACTCAAACTCCACTTATTTACGGGACCAGAGCCCAAAGATATTATGAGAGATGTATTGAGCGTGACTGGTAATCAAGCGATGCTGAACTATCGGATGCTGGGTGCTCATGTTTGCAGGTAAAGTGGTTTCAAATTGTCTTTGAACAAATTAAACGAAGGTTTAAGTTAAGGTTTAAACTAAGGTGTGTAGCGGAGCGCGCGGCGATATTTTATTATTATAACTTTAATCGTGTCGTTAAGACAAAATTGATTTTGCCAATGTCACTGTGGGAGAGCCACGCTTCGGCATAAATGGGCTGGCTTGACCGGTGTGACACCACTGCCTCACAGAAAACCGGCGTGAAGCAGCCCCTGTGCTGTGTTTCGCCGAGTGAGTGAGGGTACCGGAGGCCCACACGGGGGGAAGGGGATAAAAGGTTGGCAGCGCACTTGAAACTGGTGTTGCAAGTGTCCATGAGCGGCGGCAATTGCTTACCATCAGGTGATCCGCCTGCTCGTCTGCTTCCTATCACATAAAAAAAAGTCAAATGAAGTAGGTACTAAAGACCCAATCAGGAATTAGGGTGTGTGTGTTTTTATAGCAAAGTAATAGATGGGAGACGAGCAAACGGATCGCCAGATGCCTTCGCACATAGACACCCGGCAACACCAGTGGAGTCAAAAATGCGCTGCCAACCTTTTTTGTTGGTTGCTGGATGACGCAGTATACTCAAGCGTGGAACTAATTCTCAAATATTTCTTCATCTCTCTGATTCTTCGCGCTAATCTCGGGGACTATCGATTAGATTCATGTATTGCCGTTAATTTAGCAGCGTACAGACTATGTATTTAGACAAAACATTTTAGTAGCAAACTGAATTTCTAGTAACTAAATATTAAAATAAAGAACAGCTGCGTTTAGCCGCGGCAGTATTTCCTGACGACTGTGACTTAGGGACCTTCAAGAGAAGGGCGTAATCCTCAAAAGACCGGCAATGCATCAGTGAGTGAGTTCACATGGGAGAGCCACGCTTCGGCATGAATGGGCCGGCTCGACCACTGCCTCACAGAAAACCGGCGTGAAGCAGCCCCTGTGCTGTGTTTCGCCGAGTGAGTGAGGGTACCGGAGGCCCACTCGGGGGGGGAAGGGGATAAAAGGTTGGCAGCGCACTTGTAAGTCCACTGGTGACCCTTGCAAGGGGTTATTGTACATTGACCACAAAGTAAACTCGCCACAGAAAAAAGTATGTGTAAACTCACCACAGTTTTATTTTTATGAAGTAAATTATTTATTATTAATTTTGGTTATTGTAAACTCACCACCATTGATTTTGTGAAAAGGTCTGCAAAAAAAACAAACAATAAGTAGGTAGAGCTATCGTTACTATAAGAAAAAAAATGTAAACTGAGGATTTGTGGTGAATTTACAACAAACCTTACCCGCCTGTGACTCTAACTTCATATTTTTATAATTTACTTCATATAAAACTGTGGTGAGTTTACACATACTTTTTTCTGTGGCGAGTTTACCTACTTTGTGGTCAATGTACAATAACCCGTTGCAAGAGTCCATGGGCGGCGGCAATTGCTTACCATCAGGTAATCCGCCTGCTCGCCTGCTACCTATCACATAAAAAAAAAGTGACCTCTCTGATTTCGCTGATGTTCATGGGCAACGGTGATTACCTATTTACTAGCAGGTGACCCGCTTGCTCGTTTGCCGCCTCTAGTATAAAAAAACATGTCCAACTCCGTGTCAGCTACACGCTAACTTTTAATCACTAAAGTCATTCCCTAATTATTTCTTATCAAACTCGTATTCATTTACAGGTGCACCTTGTCTTTAAATTTTGAATTGGATCCCTGTGATCATTCTAGTGCATATCAAATTATAAATTAAGCTTAAGAAGAATGTTCGCAGAAAACCTTAAACGCAATTTAAATAAATAATGTGGTGTAACAAACTTACAAGCGCGATTTAGCCCTATGAATAAAAACGCCATACAATTTCGATGGGCTTATATTCAGTCCCACTGCAGAGTTTCCATCATAGAAAGGCATCGCTACAATGATGGTATTAGGTATAATCACTACGATTGCCTAATACGGATTGGTGATAAAGCCGAGATATCTAACTAGTGATAGCTACTATAAGTTTTGTTATTTTAAACTTCCTGTTTAAATACCTATATATGTATCAGGAGGGCTAGGATAGAGGGTGGCAAAATCATCTTCCGCCCCGGGCGATCGACACCCACGCTACGCCACTAGGGATATTCCGCTACAAATCAATTTTGCAATACATAATCGGTATCGATACAAAAATACTTGGTATCGAATCGAATCAGCAAAACAACCGAAAACAATAAAAAAATTGAGAACGCATCATACAGAACTGAGAGACCAAAAACAGTCAGATAATCAGCTTTAATCGGTTACCGAGCTACCGGTATTCGTCGCTTGGCGGCGTGAGTGACGCGTTGTCTCGCGCTGGGCCAGCCGAATCAAAAATAAATAAATAGTTTTTTTCTTCTTAATTTTGTTTAAATTATTGTTCTTCAACGTTCATTGATAGCACCCTCAAAATAATAAAACAAAATAAAAGTTCCAAAAAGTATCGATGTCAGTAAGTATCGATACTTTAGGAGCACTTATTTGAGTAGTATCGAAAAAAGATTTGAGTATTATCGAAATGAGTAGGTATCGATACTTAGGTGGTATCGGAACATCCCTATACGCCACTAATGAGAACGTGGGCTCTCATCTTGCTTATTATTAGGCTGAGGTGAGCTATTAATATAAAAAAAGCTGCTCAATTTGCCGCCCCCTGGACGTGCCGCCCGCGGGCGGTGCACGCGTTGCACGCCCACTTGTGGCGGCCCTGGCTGGGTGTTATATCCTACTACTATTATAAAGGCGAAAGTTTGTAAGTATGGATGTATGGATGTTTGTTACTCTTTCACGTAAAAAATACTGAATGGATTTGAATGAAACTTTACCACAATATAGCTTATACATCAGAATAACACATAGGCTACAATTTATAAAAATATATTGTGTGGATTGTCGACAAAATATATAATATCGAAAATATGACGGTAAGTGTCAATAATTAACTCCACGCGTACGAAGTCGCGGGCGGCCGCTAGTTAGGTATATTATGTATTCAAGTATTATATTTGTGTTACAAGATGGGATGACGACATTCGAAGGCTGGCTGGAGTGAGCTGGATGAGTGGCCGAAAATCGTGAGCGGTGGCGTGCATTGGGGGAGACCTATGTCCAGCAGTGGACGAGCGTGGGTTGCTGATGATGATAATATATGGGGTGTTGTGTGTAAATTATTTTTAAATCCAATTGCAGTGAAGTGATGCCAGACGACGTCGAAGCCTTGTCCCACCTCACGACCTTCATAACGAACGCGACCAGAGACGGCTTCCCGTTCGAGAGCCACTGCGGCATCAGACCACTCGTGTTTGACGCAGAGCCAGTGGCCAGCCCCCAAGTGGTCAGTGGGGTGGCGGCGTTGACCACCGCTCGGAAGCTGTTTGTACCCCACATATCACCCTACGTAAGTACAAGTACAGCCTGCAATAAAATGTAAGCACCTTGACTCGTATTGGCAAGGGGTTAGGGAGCAATTCGTCCCAGAATTTCAAGACTTTTTTGCTGGACCTAACCTAACCTAACCAATATTTTTGTCAAGATATATTTTTTTTAATTTTAAGTACAAAACAAAAAATATTAGTGATGACGTTGAGCTAGCACAGTCACCTGCAAAAATATTTTGAAATTCTCGGACGAGTTTTTTTAGACGAATTGCCCCCAAGCCCGACTCTTATGCTTGGACTACAAGGTCCTCCAACTCGGTTAACGGCGGCCAACCTTAAAGACAGAATTTCTGAACAGAAAAACTCATGTACTCACAAATTTTTGGCCCGACCGACCCAGTATCGGACCCGGGACCCTAATCGCAGCCGCACTGTACATACTTTACTGTGGAAGTGCAGTCGTGTTTAAAAGCACAAAATAATTATTTTGTGCCCTCAATGGGCGAATCCGACTCCCACTTTTTCAAACTGCTGCAGCTGGCTACAGTTTTAAAGGCACAAATCTGTATCTATAGTATGTATACCTGTTAACTTCCCGTCGACAGAGGCCGTAATATTACGAGACAATATTAAACATATACCTACCCCACGCCACGGCGCAAATTTTATACGAGGGATATTTTATGAAGATTATCCCTCTGTGCAAGATATTCCGGAAGTATTAAATTTTCTTGGAATTTAATCTTGGGAGGTCAATTTTACACATTTATTCAGGTACAGCCGACAAAATTGAAAGATTAGCAGTTGAATTTTCATTTAATCATCCTCATATTTCCACGGCTACGAATTTCTAACGCGGCCTCCACTCAAGGACCTTTCCGCCCTAACGGCCGTCTGTTCTCCTCGCAATGTGCCCGGCCTATTGCCACTTGAGCCACGCAATTCTTTTGGGCTATGTCTGCGACCTTAGATCTCCTGCGGATCTCAACATTTCTGATGCAATCACGTAGGGATGCCTAGCATAGCCATTGCCCTCTAAAAAATACGTGTCAATAGTGTTACCAAGTGACAAAGTAAATTGACGTCTCTGAGGGCGGCAGTTAGGGTCCTACCATCTACGCAAGAGTGAGGAGGGAGACTGAATTCCCTTATGTATGATGATCACGATCATAACGGAAATATAAACCTGTTTAACATTTAACTTACTCGACTGTACGTACAGCCACACATCAAAGTAAACAAAAATGTCAAATTTCCTCATTCCATTCTCACCTTTATGTCAAAGGCGTTTGGTTCATTATCAATTGAGGAAATTTGACAGATTGTGGTAACCTGATGTGTGGCTGTCTGTACATTCAATGAATAAATGCATGTTTTTTTTATTGCCGAATATTTTTCATTTAATCGCCATTGATGGTATTAAGCTCGTACCCCCTTTTAAAAAATAGAGACTTTAGTCAGTCATGATGGTATAAAAATGATGATCATTTTTATAGAACTGACAAATAAAAGTGACGACAAAATCAGTTTTAAACCAAAACTAATTTAAGACCACTACTAGGTACACAAGTAATAAGGTGTGTAATGGAAGAGACAGAATCAATATCAAACTAAATAAGAGAAATCAAATACGATGAAAGTATGTGTATGTTTACTGCGTTAAGAAAATGTAAAATTGTGTTTATTTACATGAAGGTACCTAACCTTTCAAAAGGTTTCATGATGATAACAATCGTAACTCATGCAGATATCTTAATGTAATGATAAATACTTAATGAAATTATTTAAATAACTTAAATTGCTTATGCTTAAATGCTTATTTAAAGTCGGAGTAAAATTTAGTAAAAGTAAGTAATTGAAATGAAAATGTACAAATACAAATCTCACGAAAGATCTTATTTTTTAAGTAAATAATGCACTTAAAAAAATATCGGAGAATGAATTATTAATGATGAGTTAAGAACTTACGAAATTCATCGGCTTCAAGAGGTTCGGTTAGTATAATTGGTAGTAGTGCCCTGTGGCTAGGGGCGTTAAGAACTGACTGCCAAGGTATTCCCGGCCTGTCGTAAGAGGCGACTAAACGGGCTTCGGAGTACGTGAGCATGCCACTACTGGGGAGTGGCTTGCTCAGGATCACGGCTCCGCGAGGGAAAAAAATCCTCCTGGGTGTCCTGGTAGGTCGCGCATTTGGGGAGGGTTGCATTGCGCCAAACATTTTGGCTCAAAGTAGCGAGCGCGATTTGCGGCACAGTCCAGTCCCGGCTGTGGGGTATCCGACCGCGATTGCGCTGAGATGGACACCCCAGGGGTTTTGGTTAGGGTTAGAGTCCCACACACCACCTTGTCCCCCACATGTGGCAAGGCGAAGGCCATGATGGTTTCCCCTGGGAAAAAAAAAAAAAAAAAGTATAATTGGTAGTACAGCCACCCGGACTGTGGAAGGTTGTGGGTTCGAGTCCCACCTGAACCCGTCGATATTTTTGTAAGTGCATTATTTACTTAAGAATATATTGCTATAACCAAAATAAGATATTATTTGTCAGACGGATCAATAGTGTCTTGAATAATGGCAATCTTTAGCTTTACCTAGACGTATTCCAGGCGACTACTGAATTATTTAATCATGCGTTAATTCTTAACGTCTCAATTCATTTGCTAGTACCTACTTACTAGTATTACGTTTATGGCTTAGGTAATCTTTCAAAATGCCTTTATTTACTTACTTTAGTATAGCGATCTTGCCATGACTTCTCTTAACTTAGTACCTACGTACTTAATTTTACCCTCCCACCCAGTGGATAAGAAAGCACCTTCCAAATGGGATATCGTGGGATTGAATCTGAAAATGCTCCTTTTGATTTTTGAAATCTGTGCGTATCACTACCCTTAGCTCGGCAGTGAGTCGGTCACGTTACTCGAGTGCCCTCCAGACAGTTTTGCATAAAAAGGTACCTTAAATTCCTTCAATTCACCACGTGAATTTAAACGGGGGTTCAAAAATTTTCGACACTACACAATTTTTTAATAAAACTATTTTCCAGATTCGCTACACAGAAGACCAGCTTAAGAATGATACAATGGAATCCAACGAGACTATACCTTGCACAAACATGGTCTGCAACTTCAAAGATATGATGCTCCGATTTCCTAATACAGATAGCGTCACCTTGTACACTGGCACAGCTCACGATGACATGGTGGTATACCCTGATTATGGACACGAGAATGTCACTGAACTCCTGGACAGTCTGTGGGCCTATTCTATGTCTATGGACGGGGCCATTTTGGAGAATAACTGGCCTTTAGATGACTCTACTAAAGCCCATAACGAAACAGATTTACCATACTTCAGCGAGGTGAGTGAAAGTACATACGCACAAAATTCACAAAACATCTTATACATTGATCTGACTCCGTATTAAGGAGCTAATCACTTGTGTTACATATATATATATCAGACAACAGACGAATCAAATATATAATACTTAAGTACATAACAACACACGTTAATCACACGAATGTTTATCCAGGGTGGGGATCGAACCCATAATCGTATTTTTTTTTATGTGATAGGTAGCAGACGAGCAGGCGGATCACCTGATGGTAAGCAATTGCCGCCGCTCATGGACACTTGCAACACCAGTGGGGTTACAAGTGCGCTGCCAACCTTTTATCCCCTTTCCCCCGGGTTGGGGTCCCCTACCCTCACTCACTCGGCGAAACACAGCACAGGGGCTGCTTCACGCCGGTTTTCTGTGAGGCAGTGGTATCACTCCGGTCGAGCCGGCCCATTCATGCCGAAGCGTGGCTCTCCCACAGTTTAAATTTATCGAAATTTCTTCGACTCCCCACACAAAAGGAACAAAACTCATGTGACCTACTTTTATTGAAAAGTTTGATTTTCTTTTCGAATTTTCCTAAGATTAGGATATATTTCTTTTTGTTCAGAATGCTTATAGAAGATGTAGTTAATGGGTTAAATATTCACAGTAACACCCTGTACAAGTACGAATGTGTGTGAAGATAAAGCTTCGGGCGCTACGCTACTCGTTAGATATCTAAAAAATACATTCTTCGTGGTCTTGGGAAAAAGGGTCCTGACAGACAGACGTGTATACGAGTTCCATTAGAGATATTCTCTAAAAAGGGATTCGTATTATGAATGCTGCATTTGTCTCCTATGTAGGTATTATACTCACGTAGATTGGAGATAAAACACTTTTTTGCACTCAAGTACTAGGTACCTAATTAGGTCAAATTTTACATTATTAGGTATAATGTTTAAATGAATATTTCGCGGCAATTGCCCGATTGTCACGTATCAGATTTTATAGTGTAAATTCATACAACTTAAGTACCTAGGTAAATTCCCGGTTTAATTTATATATCTGTCTCTAAGTATATTCCGTAAATTAATCTGATATCTACGTTAAGGAATGCTCTGTGATTTACTTAACTCGCTTTGGCGCATTTTTGCTAAGATAAATCGGAAAATGTAATTTAGTGTTCTCATAATAAACTAATTGTGTTAATTGAGTAAATTGAGAACAAATGTCTTAAAACTTTTTTATCGTTGAAAATAGGCTTGCCCTTCAGCCCTTGGCTTCATTACTGAATCTTAAAAGTTGAGACAAAGCCTGCGATGCGCGTTGGAGCTTACCCAGATGTAGCCTATTCACTCTAGCTTAATTAATTTAGTTACTTAACCTACTTACTCAGCTTAAGCACTACTTTGATAAGAGAATATAAGTTAAGATAAAAAAATAATCCGCAATGAGCGATCCTTTCCAAGTACTCGACCATAGGATGAAGGACATTAACAAAGGTATTTCAAGGTAGACATTATACTCTGTTCAAACGTTATTGATCCTTGGTCTCAATCTCTCTCAACGAACTACTTAATTACGCGACCTGAAGTGGTACTGAAATGAATTAAGCAAAACTTGTAAGTATTCCCAGATAAACTTAACAAGTAAGAAGCCCTAATTGTTCCGGTGACCTCTATTCCAAGTTTTGAAGGGTGCTTTTGGGGACAAAGGCTAGGTACCGGCTACCTTTGGCTGTTTCTATGTTTAACGCCTGTAAATTAACTAACTAGACAAAGGGTAGCACGTGGTAGGCTCAATAAAGTTATTTGGTTACCGAAGAGCCGTCTCATTTATTCTGAAACATGGCTTATTAAATGCGTCAAGAAAGTTTATGACATAAGCGGCAGTGGGGCCATGAATGAATAAATACAAAGATACTTGTTATTGCACACACACATTGCATTGAGGTATAAAACAGGAGTAATGTACAGCAAAGGCGGCCTTATCACTATGAGCCATCAATTTCATGTCTTTATTGTCACGTTATACCTACTGCTGTCTGTATTAATTAATCTGTCACCTCCTGGCATGGCCGTTATGCCCAGACAGCTGCACATACGATGAACTCCTACCGATAGCGCAGTCATCGCGAAGTATTGGGCGGGGAAAATTTAATATCTTGATGCCATCGACACGAGAAGCAAGTTTTTGTGCCGCGGTCATTGTTTTAATGATTTTCTAACAGATTTTGTCTTTTTTTTCAGGATATAGAAAAAGCTTTCGATAACACGCCCCAGTGGAATGTAACGAGTTCAGACGGAACATACCACCTGTATGAACACAATAAGTATGGAAATCACTTCTTGGACGCTTTCCGGAGGAAGTTCGACGAAGCAGCTTCATTGCCGACCTGGTCGAGTAGTCAGTGGATGAGAGCAGACGCTGTGGTGAACCGACAGTCCATCACCACGTCCTGGCTGAGTCTGAGGCAGGAACTTGTTGCTGCTGCTGTTGGCGGAGTTTCAGGTTGGAGTCATCTTTAGTTTTGGAAGAAATGGGCCGACTCGATCCATGCGCGGATCCACCCTTGTGGACACTGTGGGCATGCCCACAACCTTTAATAACCTTGTGACGTCACATAGCAATGAGCTTGTGTACTGAGTTTTTAGCCAGTCTAGAGAGGGGGGTAGAGTGTTGTGCCCACAATCGGTGACGATGGCAGTCCGCAACTGTGCGTTTCTCAAGAAACGTTCGGCTTTGCTCTAGGAGGGGCGGCAATAATGGCCAAGTACACAGAGCCATTCCCCGTATGTAGTGGTCTATTTTAAGCCACCACTGATGGTCCCGCATGTCTTAGTAACTACTTTCGAAAGGAGGGAGTTGCACTTTGAAACTGTCAGTCAAGGCGGTTAGCGATGCCACCTGCCTCGGGCTTTTCTTCTTTTTCATATCTCACTGGTCTTTCGTATTTTTCAGGTAACTGGCTATGGTCCTCTCCAATTTGCGGGGACACCGAGAACATCGACATGGAAACACAAGCCAGCCTCTGCGTCAAATGGTATCTGGCAGGAACATACTTGCCAATGATCAAGATCCACTCGAAATCTGTGATGAGACACCCACTGGCTTTCCAAGGAACCCAGAGCAGCATCATGATAGACGCTCTAAATAAGCGAATGATGCTGATGCCTTACTTCAACACAGTATTGCAAGAGGGGCCCCTATTAAGGCCTATGTTCTATCAGTTTCCTTTCTCAGAGGACTTGGTGGATTTGAGTAGTCAGTTCAGCGTTGGAGACGAGCTCCTTATCGTTCCAAATTTGCAGCCGTTCCAAAGCCACGTGCACGTTCGGATGCCGCCAGGAATCTGGTACGAGTTCTGGAGTGGTCAGAGAATTGGAGCGGAGGAGAACGAGGTGGTGCCCCTCACGACCACAGAGGCCGACTTCGTGACTTTGATCCGTGGTGGTTCCATTGTGCCTATACAAAAAGTTAGTATATAGTATCCGTACATATTACAAAGGTAATTTAATTAATGAGCGTTGGTTTGTAATCGAGTACCTATGCGTCTGCTGTCTGACCTTATGGTATTATTTTCGGTCGCGTCCAAAGCTATGGGTTTAGAGCCCGAGCTGCGCTTGGACCATGATTCAGGATTTGGGGAATCTGGTAATTTCCAATGAAACGACTGCCGTCTGACCTTCGCAACCCGGGAACCAGACCAAACTGAATTGTGGTTACACGTTTTTATAAAATATCCGAAACTCACCGCTGAGCGAATGGTAGAAATACGCGCATAGATTTGAAAAATTCAGAGGTGCATGCTAGGATTCGGATCACTACCCCTCATAAGGAAGGTGCGTTCTTATTCACTGAGCTGCCATCGCTCTCATTGCGTATATGACACATAAGTTTATACTTGAATTTGGTATATACCAAATTCAAAGATGAAATACATCTTGAGATACCTTGTTAAACTTATCTATCTAGCTACAGAATGAGAGTTAGGTTAGTTTAGAACACACAGTAACTTTGGCTGCAGGAACAATGCGTCTAGTCTGATACGGAATACAATGTTTGGATTCAGGTACTAATTGAATCTATTCGACATTGTTAACTTTTGTAATTAGAATTCGAAATGTGTAACTTTGTATCGATACACATCGAGTCCTCTTCTATTTTGTGCCGAGACACGAGCAAACTAATCTCGACTCGCTCTACGTCTGTGCTAATTAATTTGTAGTGATAATGGTCTGCAGTTATGGCAACAAGGATCTCGCGCAACGAAATTTAATATCGTTGATCTCGCGTTCTAAATTTAAAATCTTTGCATCTTTTGTTTTTCGGCAAAAAAAAATAATTCATGTTTTGTCTTTGATGTCCCTAACCTAACACGCTTGATTACAAATCAAATAAGCTGGTTTTTACATTATCAAGAATTGCCTTTGATTCAAACCGCCACACTACGTCTCCAAGTCACGTTGGTTAAGGGCCGTATACATGTACAAAATGTCTGTGATATGTTGTACCAACCAATTATGCTTGGGTGTTTCTCTCATTTCGTGCAAAACACGTGTCCGTAACTTTTTTGGCGAATCTAAACAACCTAGGAGCTAAAAAATATTTTTTATCGATAAGTATCTTACTTACTTATTACTGCCACGTTGAAGTGATATTATTCATGAGGAGTAACAGACTGAAAAAAATATTTTAGTGGCTGAAAATTCATTACCTTCAGTGTCTTTTTGCGATGAGAGAGAAACAATAATTATTTTAAAATAAAGTACAGGATAGTCTGGCGTATTGTTATTTTAGGTAAATCAAGTATCTAATAAGGGATTGTATTATGAATTTAAAAGTTTTAATATTGTTATAATTTAAGTACACTGTGACAAAAACATTTTGTCGCAATTTTTTTTCATTTCCTTCAGCACGGCTTGAAATATCGAAAATCATTACGTATACGCATTGTAACTGGATCAAGCACTCCCTCCCACCTTCTCACTTGCCAGTCAGTCGGCCAGCAGCAACGAACGTCCTCCTATGGGCAGTAGTTTTTTTTGGCGACTCGAAAAATATCGCCGAATTCGTGCTTCAACCAAATTCCAAATCATTACCGACGACGGATTCTTAAAATAAGTAGATGTGTTTTTTTTATTCTTTTGGTCCTATTGCATCCGTAATGTGTATGTTTACAACCATTATTTATTATTATGCACGGTGATCGATTAATTGCTGTCTAAAATCAAAAATAGTTTAAAAAAATCATTTCCCTCACTTTCATTACCCATCGATTACCTTCAGAAATTAACGTGACGGTAATGAAACTTAATGAAGGTAATGAAACTTAAATGTAGGTAATGAATTTTATAAGTTTTTCTTTGCGATATTATCCTTAATATGTATATTTATGATTTATTCTATAACACTTGAACTAACAGTTCACGAATTGAGGTCATTTTATTGCAGCACCATCAATAGGTTCATTGTAATCACTACTAAATATAGTACCATAATAATCATTACCATCAGCAGTACAGAATTTCATCGGTCGATATCTACGTACATAATGCGTATATCTTCTATCTTCTTTCTATACTATTAATAAAGAGGTAACGCCTCGGCCTGTGACTGACTGACTGACTGATCTATCAACGCACAGCCAAAACTACTGGACCTAAAATCATGAAATTTGAAACATAGGTAGTTCTTACTATGTAGGCGCGCACTAAGAAGGGGTTTTGCGAAATTCACCCCCTAAAGGTGTGAAAGGGGGGGTTTACGTTAGTATGAAAGTCTTTCAATTTTGATGTTAGAGATTTGAAAATTTGGATTGTGGTTATTTATCAAAAATAAAAATTGACCTGTTTTATTTTTAATTCAAGCCATGAAGGGGTGAAATAACCCCCATTTCACCCCTTCATGGCTTGAATTAAAAAAAAACAATGTATGGGAGATTTATTATTTTTAAAGCTAGAGTCTTGAAAATTGGTAATTGGGTTTTCCATACAAATTAAATGAAAGTGATTTCAGCATTTTTTTTTCTTCAGCTTACAAAGGGGTGAAAGGGGGTTAAAACGTCGTATGGAAAATTCGTCATTTTTAAAGCTAGAGCTTTGAAAATTGCTATTTGGGCTTTGGATGCAAATGTAAAGAAATTGAATTCGGCATTTTTTTCTTCAACCTAAAAAGGGGAGAAAGGGGGACAAAACACCGTATTGTCAATTTTAAAGCTAGATTCTTGAAACTTGGTATTTGGGCTTTGCCTACAAATGTAATGAAAGTGAATTCGTTATTTTTTTCTTCAACCTAAAAGGGAGGGAAAAGGGGGTTGAAACGAAGTATTGTCATTTTTTGAAGCTAGAATCTTGAAAATTGGTATTTAATTGGCTTTGCATAGAAATTTTATAAAAGTCCCCCCTTCCCCTTATAGGGGTGAACGGGGGAACTGATTAAATTTGACAAAGTTATAGAGTTTCCAACATTTTTTTAATCAAATCTTTTTGAGATTCCTTCATTAAGGTTTACGATCACCAAAATTATCAATCCTATAAGTATCAGTAAAATTTCTTTTTGCTAATTACTTTGATTGTTGTGAATTCTACTTCGTTCAAAAAATTAAAATACCGAAGCGAAGCGAGGGCGGGCCACTAGTTATATATAAACTACATAAATAGTTTCAGTTTTTGATACCGATTCATAAAAAAAATTATAAAAAGGAATTCATTTTTTTCTCTCAAATCTGCCCGTTTTGCACGAAATGAGAGAATCTACCGCTTATATTGCCGTGTTTCATGTGAAACCTTATTATTAGCGAGCGAGGGTGATATCCCTATAAATTAGTAACTAAACGACTTTGTAAACATAACAATATATTATACGTACGTAGGTAGTATATTTTCGTGTTTTGGTATTATGTAAGATAACAAATAGTCACGTGTATGATTTTAAATAATTTATACTTATGACCGGGTCTAAACGCGACGAACAGACCGGTTATATAAACTATTTGAACAGTCACGTCCATAGAAATTTCCGAAAGTAACTGTATCAATTTATCATTCTTTTGTTTCAGATTGTCCGAGCCGATGTGACAACAATGCGACTACAGTCCCCTTTCAATCTCAAAATAGCCGTCGAACGAGTCAACATAACCAGCGCTGACGATGAAGTATCCGAGCATTACCAGGCCGCAGGCAAGCTTCAAGTGTCTGCCAACTGGACTATCCACTTCTCCGTGACCGACAACCAACTAACCATGAGCGCGGTGGGAGACGACCCTACTCCCATGTGTGGGACTAACGCACAACTAGTCTGGGTCAGGATGCTGGATGGCATTGATGTGTATGGCCTGCCCGAGGAACTGAACAACTTCGACCATCACTTAAGCGTACCGAATGTGTGGATAAACAATTTATGCAATCTAAGGACACAGAATATTGTTCAAACACTATATTAGTCGATTAAATTGTTTTGAATGAATTTTATTAGTACATATTACTAGTGGCCCGCTCTCACTTTCCTTCGGGACAGTAGTTCCACCAAACAAACTGAACCAATAGATGCCGCTAGGCGTGGCTTGCATTGCGTTAGCGTTTCGTATTTTCGGTTAACCTATATGCCGTGTCGTTTATAATAGAAGTTATCTCTTTATAAATGTATAGTATAGAAGATTTTCCGTGGAGTGTTTCCAAAAAATGTCTCGTAGATAAAATTCAAAAAAAGTAACAGAATGCTTCACTTGGCATCAATATTCAATACATCAATCTACGATCTCTCAAGGGTGAAAAAGAAAGTTCTCTTCGTCTACTAAATTAACATAATGTAATTTAATCAATAAAAGTTAAGTACTAAAGTTTAAGTCGCCACATTATTCAGTCTAGGAAAAGAAGACTGGCCCTGTCTACCCTATTTAGTGTAGGTAGGTCAGTACAGACTGAGGTCACTGAACTCTCCTGGTATCCCCGACAACCCTCGAGGAAGGTTCTGCGAACAGAAAAAGTTTGGGAATCAACAAGACTTTCTACCTAACGTGCCTAATTAAAAAAGAAATGTATTTTTATCCTACATTACGTTCAATGTAGCAAAACATCGTTAACTATGACGAAAACTTATTACATAATAAATTTCATCATCGTTATCGCCATTTTTAGATTGTAAAAAAAAACTGGTCCATTACAAAAGAAAAACAAATTTTGTTAAATCTACATCGTTAGGCTTTGTGGTTCCACTTACTTTGGGATTCAGTCGGTGTATGTGTACCTACCTATATACTCTTTTTCAGACGCTATTAAAAACATGACGTAATAGCAAGCCATGCAATATACACCAAATATTGTTACATTATGTCATACAATATACGACTGTTTGTGTTTATTAACTAATAAAGATAGCGTAGTGTATACTTCCATTGCGGGGGTACTGATTACCGGCCAACCTGACCTCATGTTGAACTTAGATAAATCTGAGTTCACGACAAACATTCTCACTCATCCAACGCCAACGGACCAGTGAATACATTCAGAAATATCACCAAAGTAAATCTTCATGAAACCTGAGGAGACGCAGGAGAATCCAGAGGAGAAAAAACAAAGAAAAAGTTTCATCAACCCAAGCCCCAGGATGCCTAACATCAAAGTGTTTCACAGGAAGCTCTCATCCAGATATGGCTAAGACCATCGCTGCGAGACTTGGACTCCCTCTGGGCAGAGCAACCACAAAACAATTTAGCAACAAAGAAACTAGCGTCGAAATAGGAGAGTCTGTTAGAGGCGAAGATGTGTACATTGTCCAAAGTGGGTGCGGAGAAATCAACGATAACCTCATGGAGTTATTCATCATGATCAACGCTTGCAAGATTGCGTCAGCGTCTCGCGTAACAGCTGTAATACCTTCCTTCCCTTACTCCAGACAAGATAAGAAAGAGAAAAGCAGAGCCCCAATCACAGCCAAGCTTTTAGCCAACCTCGTCTCCGTTTCGGGTGCCGACCACGTCATCACAATTGATTTGCACGCATCACAGATCCAGGGCTTCTTTAACATACCCGTTGACAACCTTTACGCGGAGCCGGCGATTACGAAATGGATCAAAGAGAACATCCCTGAATGGAAGTCTAGTGTTATGGTATCTCCTGACGCTGGAGGAGTGAAGAGGATGACAGCGATCGCTGATAGATTAGATATAGACTTCGCTATTATTCACAAAGAGAGACAGAGAGCGAACGAGGGTGACTCGACTGTGCTGGTTGGCGATGTAAGTAATAGAACAGCTATAATGGTTGACGATTTAGCTGATACTTGCGACACGATTGTGAAAGGTGCTGCAAAGTTACGCGACGCAGGTGCTAACAAAATCTACGCGATTTTGACCCATGGTGTGTTTGCGGGGAATGCTATTGACAAAATAAACAACTCTTGCCTGGAGGCAATTGTGGTCACAAACACGATTCCTCAAGAGAAGCACATGAAGATTTGCCCGAAGCTGCAGACCATAGACATTTCAGTGATGTTGGCCGAAGCGATCAGGCGCACGCACTACGCCGAATCGGTCTCGTATCTGTTTACTAACGTACCGTATTAATGAGTTTGAAAGTAATTTAGTTATAGGTACAAAGCTTTTACTTATTAATTGATGAAATTTAATAAATGTCCTTACTTAGCTTCACGAGCGGACATAAATATATTAACCTTTCCCTGTTTTTTCTTTTGCAATACCTAGGTAGATCATGTAGAATTCTGATGAAACCAGTTTTGATTTTACTCAATAGATACAATTACATAATACAGAGTGTAACTGTGAACATCTACATCCCTCCGAACAACATTTTATTCTATGAGTTTTAGAAACTCGCATTAAATAAGTATGTGAACTTTCCTTAACATGACATTTCACATGAAAGATCGTCACTGGCGGGAATCGAACCCAAGATGCCTGTCTATGCCAAAATAAAGTTCTTGCCGTGGCCATTATGAGATAACAGCTACCAATCATTGATTGCCTGCTAACACACTTACCTAATTACATCCTATTAACACAAATTAAACCCTTAATTTAGTATAATAATATTGATAATAATCGCCAAGAATTTTCCTCTATCTATTCTCAGCTCAGTTATAGCAATTATAAATGTATGCCAATCGTCGGTTGTTTATTATGTTACTTGTCCATTCGTTCATCCATAATAGTCTAAGATCCGAACTTAAGTCGACCTTCACCGGGCTGATAATTGAATGAAATATCCTTTATGACAAATTTTATATACTAGAAAATATATTAAAAATAGGTTTGCTAAAAAAATCCTGGACAGACTATTTTTTTTTTTTTTTTTAATAATAACTAACTAAATTTTGCAACATTAAGATAATAAGAAAGTTTTCATTCTTAAAAGAGCGCTTACATTGGTATAATTTTTTTTTAATTATCATTTCAAGTGAAGGTAACTGCCATCGACATACCTGTTTATACCTGACAACCGAGTACCTACTCTGTCCAGGTAAATAATAGACAACCCAATGGCGGCACATTCTATACGTTTTATACTTTAAGTAAGAATGAAAATTTTCTTATTATATCTTAATGTTGCAAAATTTAGTTAAATATTATTTTTAAAAAAATAATTAAAAATAGTCTGTCCAGGATTTTTTTAGCAAACCTATTTTTAATATATTTTCTAGTATATAAAATTTGTCATAAAAGATATTTCATTCAATTATCAGCCCGGTGAAGGTCGACTTAAGTTCGGATCTTCTACTATAAGGGAACCTGTTGTACCTCGGTCACTTTTTCATTCAACGATTTAAAAAAAAAAAAACAGTTGTAACTATAGCAATTAAAACAACTTTAGCTGTTAGAAGAACTAATGTGGATCATAATATAAATTATATACAAGCATAGATCATCGTTTTGATAGGTTTTACATAATCTGAAAAAAAATTGGAATGTGGATCAAGGTACAACGGGGGTGATGTACCTAGATCATAGCTAGAACTCATCAAATAAAATCCATATTTCTCGACAAATAGCAAATATTTTTATTATTTTCAGATTCAACATGTCTTTAAAAAACTTCACAGTACATAATGCCTCTTTAAAGTACATCTTGACAAGTTAAAATGTTTGGCAGCCCCTCTTAATGATAATTTTTTTTCTTTAACTAATTTAATAGCACTAGAAAGTGCTGTTTTTGGAACAGGGGTTCGTTTGATGTTGTTTTTGCTACGAGACATTTTACCTGTACAAAAAACAACAAAATTACAAATTTGTGCGTTCCTAAACAGAATTAACAGAGTGCATTTGTACCTTGACCATATGATCAAGGTACAACTGTTTTCCTATGATCAAGGTACAACACCCCTACCCTTTCATGTTTATTCGCACATAAAAATTTGGGGGTTATGACGAACTCAAATAAGCATCTACATTATAAACTTAGATAAAGTACTTGTTTCAATCAAATGGTTTTGAAAAAATATGTAGGAAATAACAGAAGTAATGAAAGAAATAAAAAATATTTAATATTTTACTTTTATGCCGCGAAAACGTTAAAGTGATCTCCCATGCAAACTCGATACAACGGCCGCCTGCAACTAATTTCATGTTGATTAGTCTTGTGAAAGTTCACTATATCATAGACAAAGAGACATTAAAAAGAGCGCAAACATTTCAAAAACGTAGGGGGCTCTAGGTACAAAGGGTGTCAAGGTACAACAGGTTCCCCTACCTACTTACTTCCATTCTACTGTATTAAATATAAACGGGAAAGATTGTGTGTCTGCATTCTTTCCGTCTTTCACGGCAAAAAACAGTGATGAACTATCAAGATTTGATTTGATTTGATTTTTTGACAATTTTAAACGCGGGTGCAACCGCGCGGCGCAGCTAGTTCAAAACTTCAAACCATTAAAACAAAGAATGAAAATGAAGTTATGTATTCTGTGGCTGTAGGTACTGTACCTAACGAATGATAATAGCAATTACACTGATCTGCACTGATCTCTCAGGTGGAAGTCAGAGGAGCAATCCTCAGTCCGCAGGACGCTCGTCCACGTCAAGACACCGAAGCGGATTGGGTTGCCATACATAAAAATAAGAACAAGACATAAAGCGTGGTCAACGCCCCCAGTCAATGTCATCCACATTACGACAAACTTCCTTCGGCCATTGGATAACACTGACAGGGGGGCGCTGTGCAGCAAAATTTCTATACAGAAATGTCAAACATCTGTCACTCATTATGACAGTTCCTAAGAAGACACCATTAGTTCCAATTTTTGCCACTGGTCAAAATAGATTTGTCGCACAGATGGGTATGAACAAACATAATGGTTATCGCTGTGTTATCTGTGATATTTTGGTGGTAGGTACACATTATTTTATTACATACATGTATGATTATGTTATCCATCTGTCTTTAGCTAGGCTCTCACTGATTAATTTATAAGTAAGTCGTGTACTTCGGTACGAGAATATTCTAGCATAGGTACCTACTTACATATTTCTACCTAAAGAGTGTCTTAATATACCTACTTAGGTAAGTACCTACTCTGTGATATTAATAAACAAAAATGTAACTTGTATGTAACAAAAGTTATGTCGGAATAAAATGTGTTTCAGATAAGTTAATTTGAAATCCCTATGGTTTATTTTACATTTATTGTGATTTGTTAATTTTACGTCTCCACGTATTATAGGATAGATACGGATAAAATTTCCCATAATTACTAAATTAGGGAAAAATCCTTTATTTTTATTATATATCTAAAGGTAAATAAATACTCTATTAACTTTAAAAGAAAAGTATTTGTGATAAGTTGAAAAGGTTCAAAGGTTAATTTCTCCGTTGCTTGAGAAGTAGTTGTAGTTACGTGCTCTAATTATACAGCCTCATTTAAATATAAACCTTATAGTCCTGGCATAAGAGTCGAAGTGTTTACATTTTATTGCAGGCGACTGTACTCGTAACTATGAAAACTTCGTTCATATTCGCACAAACCAAGTCGTTTTAGCACATTCCCTCTTTGTTTAAGATTTAAATCCACCCACCGGACCCACCCGTCAACTCTGCACTTCTTAAGTATTCCTGTTTTCCCAATTTACCTACATAATGGGCTCTTCTTCATCGTGTCGATCAAGATATTCAATTTTCCCAGCCCAATACTCCGCCACAACGACTGCGCTATCGGTAGGCTGCAGTTCAGGTTGGAGGAGTTATGATGGTCTTAATGGGCCCAAGCCACCAATTCTTCTATATGAAAAAAAAATGGCGGCTATCGAACAGAAACTAAACATCAAAACGTTTATTTTCGGTAAATATCACATTCACGAGATTCGACCAGGGCTGCAGATTTCAAACTTTAGTTTAACACTACACTACAGTAGTGGATGGGAGCCCATACCCCAGGGAAAGGATATCTTCAAATCCGCCTCTCTGAAATCAGACCTTTCACGCTATAGTGGTAGGTGTAACCAAACCGCATTCTGTTTTCTTCTAAACTTTGTTAATGGCTACGACACCAACAAAACTGCAAGGCACACTTCTTGACACTCGAAAGTTAACTTACTAAAAACATTTTTAGATCACCATTTTGCCAACCTTGACTGCTGCTTTACAATGCGAGGTGAAAAAACAGTATTATACAAGAATGACCAGAGTCCACCTGCTAGATCAGTCAAAATGTTAATGAACCTCTTGGGCTTGAACTTCATAGAACAACGTGATATTAACCCTTTGTTCAGAGAGCAGGACACGCCAGAAATGAGAAAGGTAAGACAATTGTGGTTTAGGGTTCCGTAGCCAAATGGCAGAAAACGGAACCCTTATAAAATCTGTCTCTCCGTCCGTATGTCACACCCATCTCATTCAGAAACTATAAGAACCTGCCTATTGTTGAAACTTGGTATCTAGATGTATTTTGTGAACCGCATTAAGACATTTTTTTGTACAGAAGTAGAAAAAAAATGTTTTTGGACATTTAGCAATACTACACACAATTTCTCAGCCAGTTGTCGGCTCGGTATAACAATGCGCAAGTAGAAACGATACGTTTTTTAGAAGGATTTACCTAACTGTTCAACGATAGTACAACCTGTAGGTATTTAGTGCTTTACTGCCACATCACAAATACGCCAAAATAATAATCAAAATTACAAGTTACCTTTTCTGCCTCACCGTGTTCAAATGTTTACGATTTCCTTCCAGAAAAACCCTATGAGGACCATTCCATTCATAGACGACGGGGATTTTTCTTTGGGTGACAGGTAACGGCATTTTCTTGTAATTTATTGCGGGCAACTTATGTATTATGAAAGAAATTATTAGGGTATTATGAAAAAGCTGAATGTTATTATACTTATACAGGGCAGTATCAGGGTTTAACAACATCTACCAACCATTCGGAACAACATATTTTGTTCTATGACCTTTGAAAATTCGCATGAAAATCAAATTTTCATACAGTCGGTCACGTGACCTGTTCATTTTGTAAGGGGAGTTGACGATTTTGTAAAAGTTATAGAACAAAATATGCTGTTCAGATGAATTAATTAGTAGTAGTCGTCAAATGTTCACTGATACACTTCGGTACAATTTGGTATGTGTATGATTCAGTATTGAAACCACAAATGCGCTCGCGATACACGATATAAAACACCGTTTAGATAATTTTTGACTTAAGTCTTTAACTGTCTACGAAATGCGAATATAAAATACTTTTTCTTTGCAGTCACGCTATCTGTTTGTATTTGCTAGAAAAATACGGGAAGCCAGAACATGAATACCTTTATCCCAAAGACTTAAAAAAGAGAGCTACTGTCAACCAAAGACTGTTCTTCGACTGTGGAATCGTCTTCCAGCGACTACGAGCTGTGATGGTAAAAGAAAATACAATAATATTATAATTAATAGGTAGGTCGCATACTTTGTCACATCAAAAGAAACCCACAGTACATTTTCCTGACTGAAAAGTTGGAAAACGCAGAATTCGAAGGCGTAAAATGTCATAACTCAGGAACAAGCCAACAAGACAACTGGCAAGAAAACCGCCACAGAACGTTTTTTATAAGATAGGGAGTAGACTAACCGGTGGATCAACTGTTGGTAAGCTATTACAGCCGCCCATGGATATGTGCAAAACACAGATAGAAGTGCCGCGGGCCTTTTGAAGGTCGCATAGGCTTTTTATTAGGTTTAGGAAGCTATAGGAAGAGTTGGGGGCCAACCTTCAACAATGAAGCGACAGCGGCAGACCTCAAGAACAGAGATTTCTTTCATACAATCGTCCATACAAATGTCTAATTCGACTTCAATGTCAAGTGCACGAGAATTTCTCCCCAGGATATGTAATTTTTTGATGCGATCTTTGTAGACAAAATGTCACCAAAAAGTTTCAAAACTTTCGTTACATAGTAGTTTACAAACTGGTTAAAATCTTTGAGTAATGATTAATGCCCTACTCAGAATTTAACTATCAACGACGCGACTTACTATGCATTGATTTACGTTACCTTTTGCGTTAATACTTTTGATTCTTATTATAGGCACCTACCTACATGGGCCAAATGACTGAAATGCCCAAAGAAGTTATAGGAGGCATCCGAAACGCTTACGGGACGCTAGAAGCATATCTATCTGAGAGTGCATACCTCGCCGATGACGTCATGACCATAGCGGATATATGCACCATCTCCACAGTGTCTTCTCTAGATGGTTTGCATCCCGTGGACGGGAAGAGGTAAGTCCGATACAAAATTAATGGGGCGAAAACTAATAGACACTACGTTATAACTAGTTGAATTATCGTACCCTTATTATATACGTTCGTATGTTCCAGGTACCCCAAATTACGGCAATGGCTAACAAATATGTACGCAAAAGACTTTGTCAAAGAAGAAAATCAACAAGGCTGCGAGGATCACGTGACCTATTTGTTTGCAGCGATGGAATTTAACAAACAACAAAAGTCGAAGTTATAAAAACCTAATATTTCACTAATAATAATATCCTCGTACAGTCAACAGCAAAAGTAGATGATCAAAATCAAAAACTCTATACTTACTATTGAGCGGAATTCGCATCACAACTGTATGAATCACTTTGAGGCTCTACGGAGTTTGCGTCAAATATTTATTTGACAGTTCTGACGCAAACCCCTTTTACTGTTGACTGTACCGATATTCGGCTACGACGGCCGATCTTAAAGATCAACCACGTACGCAGGATATATTATAGTACTGAAGTGTATGCGCAAACACTACCAATCAAATATTGATTCTAGAATGTATAAAACATACAAACTATAGTCTATTTCAATTATGATGTCCCTTTGGAAAGATGTCAAAAGTTCAGTACTAGGGAAGTACTCTTAGAAATCGATATTCAGCGGCATCGATTATCGATTTGTAACCAATTTTTACCCTGTTTATAATACTGAATTGGATAATGTGTCTGTACATCGCTCGTTTGCTTCGATACCTACTATAATTTGTAATCTTAGTTTACTAAGAAAAGTTTGTTTCTCAATAAGTGAATAACCTTTGTAATTCTAATGAGAAATAATAAAGTTCTTTAACCATAACCATATTTGTAACCAATTTTAATCAAAGTAATTTTCAACAACTAAGGTTTTTTAGAGATTGTCGAAAGAACACTTTCAGACTTTATTTGGCATTACAAACAAAACAATAAACGACACTCAACAACAAAACAACAAACTAACTTAAGCAACGGCCTTGAGCATAGAGAGTACTCGCGCTCGCGTATATCAAAAAACAGAATATTATTAATTACAAAATTATTAAGCCAAGAAACAAGAATTCCTCTTCAGGGATTGTACTTAGTGTACATTGTATTGTATTATATATAAAAAAATCAGTCATCTGAACTGTTTAGTTTCGTAGTTTATCCAATATTTTGCATAAAATCGATGTTTACGTTATATTTTTTTCCTAATGAACTATAAACATTGAATAAAAATCCTCGTCAGAAATTCAAGATCGAAATCCAGTCTATAACATGTATTTTTTTTAGGTATCGTTCTTAACGATTTACCGAGTTTAAACATACACAAAAGTGCCCAATCCGCGCATGTACAAGCCTTAAGAAAAACACGTACGTCTTATTGTATAGTCCGCGGCATCTAACAATAGCGATGACCGTTAGTTTGCGCACTTGTATAACAGATGAATTTCTACTGAAAATGGTTTCTGCGCACTCAAGGTCATCATCGCTATTGTTTCATGCTGCAAATTTAGTCGTAGGCTTTTCTGCACTCTCCTCGTAGTGATTGAAGTGACACTCAAAATGGCAGATGATGATTGAACACGATTTTTTTAAATCGGCAAATATAGAATTTTGTATCTCTGGAACATGCCGAATACTTGAGGTGCGTCACTATATTCAAAAGTCAATCACAAACCATAGTACGTAACCGCAATCGCGCAAAAATAACTATTGTTTTATTTTGAAGTTTACATTATTTTGAGCATTATATTCAAAAACAATATGTTAATTTTGCTTGTAAATCAATTGTAGGATGTTTTTGGATTATTGTATAATTTTCAAATGACTATTAACTACCAAATACAAAAAGCGACTTCATAATTGAATGTATTGAAACAGACTATAATTGTAGGGTATTTTTGTATAATTGTATATTTTCCTCATGATGATTTACTACCAAGTATGAAAAGATATAATATTTGATTTGATCTATAGATCTCGCGCGTTACGTACACGTAACGTGCAGAGTTACGTTCTTCGAAATGTCCAGGGGGACATCATAATTGAAACACACTATAAGACTAGGGTATCTGGAATGTTTTTTTTGTTTATTGGCCTGTATTGTGTTCAGGACACAGTTAATTTTGCCAATGTCAAGTGATTAAAGAGACACGTTCCTTTGGAAATTGGTCGGTGACTGAGCTTGTTCTCACATAGAAAACTTCAAACAAAAACATTCCTTCATGCTAAAATATTTCAAATTTTTTTTACATGCCCTTTAAACTCTTGCCCCTTATTATAAAACGGAGACTCAAGTTAGTCATGTTTTAAACTTTAGACGTTTTAAAGACTTGATTTTTAATCTAAGAAACTACACTGACAGATGTCAATGTGACATTCTCTTAAA
Source organism: Cnaphalocrocis medinalis (assembly GCA_014851415.1). Taxonomy (NCBI): domain Eukaryota; kingdom Metazoa; phylum Arthropoda; class Insecta; order Lepidoptera; family Crambidae; genus Cnaphalocrocis; species Cnaphalocrocis medinalis. The sequence goes on along the minus strand of CM026291.1, from coordinate 14,482,703 downwards.
TTGTTTCTTTTGACAGAATCGAAATGTCAAAATGTACTGAAATTAATAATATACAGGGTAACATGAGAAGGTGTAATAAGATTTCAAAATAAATCAATAAGGTGTAAATTATGTACAGATGTTGTTATTAAAAGACAGTAATTAAGAATCACAGTTTTTTTTTTATTTCAATAACTAAAAAGAAATGCAAAGAATTTTCCAACTTTACACTCCAGTAACGTCTAAGGCTACCATGTGGATAACTTTTAATGAGAAATTAATGATTACAAAAAACGTTACACATTAAACATTTCCTATAAGTCTTATAAAGTCTCTCGAACGCCCGCACATATTTCAGAACATTAATAGCACTTAACAATTAAAGTACACATACAATACTCGAGATATCATCCACGTAAGGTCCTTTCAGTCATACTTAACGCATACAACGGTGTCGAACTATGGAATCAGTTTAAGACTTCAGGCAAACTTGTCACTTGTCGGATTTAGCGGGTGTTGCGTCTGGGCGTTGCCGTCAACTGTTGCACGTTAGTCTTAAGTTTACAACGGCCGGTCCGCATTAGCCGTCTTCCTTTGGAGGTGTGAACCAACCTGCGGAAAAAAAATACATTTATGTCAAGGCATTTATAAGGAAAAAATATACAGGGTGTATCTGTGAACATTTACATCCCTTTAACCACGTGATCTATCAACCATTCTGAACAACATTTATTCAACAACTTTTCTAAATTCTTCGAAAAAATGTTCGACTCCCCATACAAAATGACCAAGTCACGTGACCGACTTTGTATGGAAAGATGAAAACTTTCTATGCGAACTTTCAAAAGTTATAGAACAAATGTTGTTTAGAATGGTTGGTAGAACACGTGGTTAAAGGGATGTAAATGTTCACAGATACACCCTGTATATAGACATCGATTAACGAAACGTGATGCAACTGATGCACAGCGCCATCTAATGGCGCAGAGTGCAACTAATGTCTCGTCTCGTCGTCTCGGGAGACGAAGTGAGGGCGGGCCAGTAGTTTATTATGTTTTTGCAACTAGAAAATAAGTATTTACACTGACCCGATGGCGTATTTAACACCAGTTGGCAGTATGTGCACGTCCCTATATTATTTTAACAGTGGGAGAGCCACGCTTCGTCATGAATGGGCCGGCTCGACCGGAGTAATATCACGTCCTCACAGAAAACCGGCATGAAGCAGTGTAGCAGTGTATGCGATGTGTTTCGCCACGTGAGTGAGGGTACCGGAGGCCCAATCCAGGGGAAGGGGGATTAAAAGGTAAGCAGCGCACTCGTGACACCACTGGTGTTGCAGGTGTTTATTGCCGGCGGTAATCGCTTACCATCAGGTGATCCGTCGGCTCGTCTGCCACCTATAAAGTAAAGTGAAGCCGGCGTGAAGCAGCTCCTGTGCTGTGTTTCGCCGAGTGAGTGAGGGTACCGGAGGCCCATCGGGGGGGAAGGGGATAAAAGGTTGGCAGCGCACTTGTTGCATGTGTTCATGGGCGGCGGCAATTGCTTGCCACCAGGTGATCCGCCTGCTCGTCTGCTACCTATCACATAAAAAAAAAGTAAAGTAATGTATCAGCCTATATACTGTCCCACTGCAGGGCAAAGGCCTCCATCATAGAAATCATGTAAATGCACAATAAAAAAAACATACCGTTCTTCTCGTGTATCTGCACGAGGCACTTGAAGCTTTGCTGCGCGCGCGCAAGGCTGTACTGGGACTGGGAGACGACCTTGGTCGCGCCGAACTGGATGCGCGCCTTGCCCTTCACCAGGGTGGCCGCTATCTGCATGATCACCGCCTCCACCGTGTACGCCGACGACCAGCCCTGCTTGGTCAGCAGCTCCATGCAAATGGCGCCGCCTACTAATACGTAGCCTCCTGGAAACCAGTCAAATGTTGCTTATTTGAGAATCGTGCGCAGTTTTGGAGTGTTTTAATGGTGAGGTCCAACTATACTCTTATTTTTAATCATGGGTAACTGACAGATGCAAATGTCGCATTTTCAGAAGAATTAATGACCAATATAACAGGCACAAAGTATACAGAAACATATGAGCATGTAGATAAACGGCAGTCGCTTAATTGTAATAACCAGACTTACAAAATCCTGGATCACTGTTCTAGCCTGTTATACCTTGGTCTCTCTCTGGCAAATTTCAACTTTTTGATACGTCTGTCACTTGTTTATTTTGTAAGGGAGTCGAAAACATTTTTTTTTTCTAAATTATAGCGGAGAAACGAGCAGACGGCTCATCTGAAGATAAGTAAGAATTACCGCCGTCCATGCACATCTGAAACACCTGAGGCATCACAAACGCATGCGCGGAATAAGCCCTTTTCTTGAAGATCACTAGGTCGTATCTGCTCGGAAACACCATCGTCGGCAAATGATTCCAGTTTCACTGTGCGCGGTATAGGAGTGACTCCAAAAGTCACAGAACAAGTCTTGTTCAAAATAGTTGCTTAAAGGTATATAAAAGTTTACCGATACACCCTATCGTCGTAAAGCCCAAACAGCAGGCACAATAGAAAATCAATTGTTTTATGCCTTTTAAAAGCCGTTTGGGTCTTACAACGCTATAGTACACAAGAGTTTACGCAGACTAACCTGATATAATGGGGTAGACAACACGGACGAATGGCGGTTCGAATGGATACGTTTCTTTGAACATAATGTTGAGCAGTATGGAGTCTTTGCCCTCTCTTTCTTTTAGCAGTAACAGGTCATTGTGTAGCGGACTGTCAGGGTCTACCGAGCGCAGTCTGATGTTCCACTCGTATAATGAGTCATTCACTAATTCTGTGGACAAGAAAAGTAAAGTGTAAATATTTTGTTTCTTTCCTTAAACATTGAGAACTTTTTCAAATGGAAAAGGGAGACAAAAAATAATACGTAAGTGAACTATGTAGCATACAAAACATCTCGAGACTAGAGAACATCTCAAGAGAAAGTAGGTACCTTAAATCCGTAAGTAAGCACGAGAGAAGTAAAACCTGTATTCCTTATGTGCTATGGGTATGGACGGGAATAGATTCGGATAAAATAAGATTACATATTTTGTTTTACTAAGCAATAGAATCCCTTTAGATAACATTTCTTTAAGCAATCTTAGGTCTTACAATCGTCTCTAGGGAAAGACATCCATACCGAATATATATATATAGCATACAACTAAGTAATTAAATTGAGACGATATCAAAAATATTTGTCATCAAAAATACAGATATGAACTTGGATATTTGATTATTATTGTGGATACATTTATATGATAGACGAGTATAAGAACTGATGATCCAAAATAAAATGTATCTCATTATTTAACGACTAGTGGCCGCCCGCAACTTCGTTTGCGTGAACTTTATGACTCTTGGCTTAAAGATGAACAAACTTAGAACCCCCTTTTTGCTCCATTAGGGGTTTAAATTTGGAATATTCTTCCATATAGGATCTCATCCAAAAATGCTCATCACATTTGACAATTTTCCATTCCATTTCATTCCATATTTGTTATAGTGGAGCTGGGCTCTTAGAGTTCCAAACCAGATGTTCCAAGATCTTTGATTTTTTCATGGCATCATAAAATGCTCATCAATCTGAACAACTTTTGTTAAAGTGCCATTGACCTACCTCTTATAGTTTAGCTGGGCTGTTGTGGTTCTACATCAAGGAGCCTGGTCTTCAAAATATAATATATCCTATAAGTTGCCCTGATATTACAGCTATACAATAAAAAAGTTTCATTCGAATTGGTTCAGTAGTTTCCGAGATTAGCGCGAACAAACAGACAAACAGACAGACAAAAATTTTAAAAATCATTGATTCATGTTCTGTTACTGTTTTTTAGTCGTCCTAAGTTATTTTGAGATAAATATCTTCAATGTACAGACACAGCTTTTTTGCATTTTTATTATATGTATAGATAATGTGAAATGCGAGAGAAATTTCGGAGGAATATGGATTTCAAGTCTGCCATGGAAGTTACGAGAATTACCCATTGACTTTTATAGTCTGCGGCATGAAACAGTAGTTATGACCTTGAGTGTGCAGAAACCAATAGAAAGTCTTCTTTTTTACAAGTGCGCAAAATAACGGTCATCGCTATTCTTTCATGCAGCCAGCTATACAAAGATCTAGACAACTTACCAATAGAGTACATGTTGCTCTTAAAAGAGTGAGAGCGGTATATGTCTCTCAGCTCTTTCATGAGTCTGTCTGTGGCCTGCAGGCTGCCGGATACGCTGCCAGACAGGTAGTCTTGCCGCTGGTTTTGCCGCAGCCGTTCTAAAGTCGCTAAATGTTCTGTTTCCATGTCGTCCTAAAACATAACATCACATAAATAAACGCCCTTCTTACCATTATAATTATTAGTTAACTAAATTACTTTGTGACAGAACCGATCGGTGTGGAGAACATTGGGGAAGGTCTATATCACAAAGTAGGCAGCCATCCTTCTGTGTGTAATTATTTTGTGACAGAACTGATCTGTGTGGAGAACATTGGTTGAAGCCTATGTCCAGCAGTGGACGCCTTTTTTATAATATAGGAAGGCAAACGAGCAAGCAGGTCACCTGATGGTAAGTGCCTATAGACATCAGCTACAACAGATGGAGTGCGGATGCGTTGCCGGCCTTTTGGGAAGGTATAGGCTCGTTTCTTGAAGATTTGGATTTCGTACTAGTTCGAAAACACCGCTTCGGGAAGTTCATTCCACAATGAAGAGGTGCGTGGCGAAAAGTGACGAGTAAAGCGCACTCCATGTTGGTTGGAATCAAAGTTTATGGCGTGTAGTACGGTGATGAAATTCGGCAGCGGGTATTCAAACAACTCCTCGGAGCACTCACCGTGGTAAAGGTGGTAAAAGAAATAAGATGCAACATATCTCCACAGTTCCAGAGAATCTAAGCGATCAGTGAGATTCTCGTCGCCGACTATTCGAGTTGCACGACGTTGGACGCCTATTGGCTAAAATGATGAATGATTCATACCTTATTACTGCGGCCAGCGTCATCGACCATCTCGAGGGGCAGGTCGTCCTCTCCCTCCGAGTCGTCCTCCTCCGCGGCCATCTCCTCGTCTTCCTCGGTGCCAGATTCCGCACCGTTTGACGTCACACTTGGCACTCTAGAATACAAACCATACAGTACATCAGTAAAGTAAAGTATCAGCCTATATACTGTCCCACTGCAGGACAAAGGCCTCCATCATAGAAATCAAGTTATCGCTACTATGATGGGATTAGGCTTAATCACCACGCTTGCCTAATGCGGATTGGTGATCACAAACCCGAGCTATGTTCGAAAAATTCGAAACATACTTTTTTGCTCGACCCGGGAATCGAACCCGGGACCCCGAGATCACGGCCCGGTACTAAACCACTAGACCAACAGGGCAGTACATCAGTGTTTACGGTTAAATTGATGACAAACGCTGTTTAAATTCTGGGAGAGCTTCGGTATGAATGGCCAGCTTCAACCGGAGTGATACCACGGCCTCACAAAAGACCGGAGGTAAAGCAGCGCCTGCGCTGTTTCGTCGAGTGAGTGAAGGTACCGGAAGCCCAATTGGGGGGAAAGGGGATTAAAGGTTGGCAGCGCACTTGTGACTCTACTGGTGTCGCACGTGTCTGGGCGGCAGCAATTTACCAACAGGTGATCCGTCTGTTCGTCTGCTATCACGTAAAAAACGTAGAATGTAGAAAGATTGTTATAATAATTTTCCGGTACATCATGATACCCTTTTGGGCGTAGCATTTATGAACGTAAAATGGACTAAAAGTTCATTATGTATTTTAATCGTTAGTATATTAATTTCTTACAAGAGCCAATTTCCGTCACTCCCTATCACTAGACGGTATTGCGGTCACTTATACCGCATGAGTGCGACATGATAATATAACTGTATATGACGCTGAATTAGGGTTGATAAAAATCACTATGTTTTCTCTGCTTTTATGCGTTTCCGGCCGCTTAAACCGATTCATTGCGAATGACGCCTTAAGGCGTCATTTAAATCTTCTACGTACGGTGTATGACGCCGAACGGCGTCTTAAAGAATTGATATCCAATATGATGCCGACTGAATGTAAACAAACTCATAAACAAGTCAAAATCATAACAAAAAGCAAAATGTGTTCAATCATGGCGGAAGACGCCTAAGTCACTTTACTGTGTGGCGGCTGACGCCAGTAGGCGTCACAGAAGATTTGTTAGCCGCCATGGGCAGAAGTCCCTAAAAGTGCAACGCAATGAATCGGTTAAAAAGGAGTAAGTACTACTCTTTTGAAATTAAAATTTTAGGCAAAAGTTAACATTTACAGGGTTAAGTTTGATAATTGATTAGATTTAAGAAACCGGTTAATTTAATGAAAATGATCACGCTGATCACGCCAACCTTGAGCTGAATCAACATTACCTATTTCACGCCACGTTATTCAATTGATGCATGGCCGGGACTGAAGAGGTCTATTTCTTCATTGAGAGGCAATCTTGCCTGCTCTAATGACTCAATTTTAAAATTGTCAACTCATAAGTACTTTTGATTACGCCAACAAGAACAAAATGTTAACAACCAAAACTATTATATTAACATACTTTTAACCTGCTCTTATATAAATTTAGATATCAAAACAAAAGTAATTTGTCCAAGAAAAGTTGATCATATTCTCAAAGGTTATTCATTAATAAAGAATTGCACAAGAAAATTGCAAAGAATAAGTATAACTGTGCTATAAAACAAATATTGCGCTTTATTTTATCGATATAAAGAAATATATTTGCAATAATTGCGTAAGAGGCTTTGTAAAGGCTTTGTCTTGATAAAAGTACATAATGAAGTTTAATGACATTCTTATCTATGTATGTCTCACAACCACCAGCCCTGTCAATCGTGAAAGAATAAATTGATAAATAATATCAATTTACAAAAGCAGTAGAAGATGAACATTAAGTAAAGAAATATTTGAAGCAGTTTTTACTATCTAGAAATGCTGAACACAATCCCATTTCACGTAGATGTACTATGCGGTAATGAGCGTGTCTCCAATGGCATAACTAATTCAAGGCACATGACAAATTCATCAGAGGCACCCATGAAATATCATATTTTCTAATTTCACTCAGACCCAAATGACATTAAAAATTTTCTGACCGAGAATCACACTTTAGGCACAACTCCAACCACTGTACCTTAATGAGATGTCTCTCGCGGGCCACTATGGCAGTGCCAACAAATGTGATGCCGTGCCATCGCGTCTGTTGTAACTGCAACGTGGGCTCTCCTCTTGCTTATCATCAGGCTGAGGTGAGCCAATCTACTGAGCCAATATAAAAGAAAAAAAAAGGCTGAAGTGGCGGAATGTTGGAAAGGAGAGAAAAAAGTTTTACCTTTGTTGCGGCATTGGATGAAGTGGTATGGTGAGCGAGTCTAAGTCTGGAGGCTCTGGTACACCATGTAATTTGCATAGCTCTCTCAACAATATGCCGACCTAAAACGGAATTTTCAGATAAATTACATAACATTACATTATGTTGGGATATGACAACAGGGTTTATTTACAACATGAATAATACAATAATTAATTATTATCAATTCTTAATTGCATGTACACGGGAACTGCTGCCAAAAAACACAGTTTGGCAGAAGATAGCAAATGGAATGTACATTCAGTTGCACATCAATCTATACAAAACTGTCAAATTTCTTCAAACAACAACTCTCATCTTACTGTCAAGCACATTAGGTTGAATATAAATTAAAGAAATTTGATAGGTTGTGGTGTGCGGCTGTCTGTACATTATAGGAAATAAATCATTAAAAGACAATGTAGTAAAATTTAAGGAAAGCAAACAAATAAATAAGTGACAAATTGTGCATTGAGGTTTCATCCCATACACTTTAAACAAGTAATTAACTGAAACCTGCATAGATAAACAAAATACATTCATCCAATTTAAACTTAATATCCAATACTAAACTGTGGGAGAGCCACGCTTCGGCATGAATGGCCGGCTCGACCGGAGTGATACCACTGCCTCACAGAAAACCGGCATGAAGCAGCCCCTGTGCTGTGTTTCGCCGAGTGAGTGAGGGTACCGGAGGCCCACCCGGGGGGAAGGGGATAAAAGGTTGGCAGCGCACTTGTAAATAACACAGTATTTTACCTGATTTATGACGTGATTGTCTCTGCCTTGTGTGTTAGTGAGGATCTGTACAGCATTTGTCACGATGGGATCCTCGCTGTCAGCAAACCATACTGGTGGTGTGTTCGGGTATGTCTCCTAGAAGAGAAAAATTTAATATGATTATAATCTCGTATTACAATACATGTCGTGTGAATTCTTTTTACTGCACTCTTTCGTTCCATTGTATGTGATGTATTTACAAAACTAAAACATTACATGACCGATATAGGTGATAAATTTTACACATACACTGGACCAAATAGGAGTCCACTTTACATTACATAGGTGATAAATCTTTCAGACTAAACTCATCCAACAAAGTCAACAAAATTACTAAGAATGACTCTTTACTCATATTACGTATGTATTTTTATAGAAACAGTCTTTGCAAAGCATCTTATTGCAGTCTTTGCAGATTGGATGATTGATACGAGCCCTTACCTACATTTATGTTGATTTTAAATAAATAGTTATTTTATGAATATCCACACAAGTTAAAGTAATATTTGAGTCAGATAGTTTTAAATGTGCAATCTTCCATACAACTTGTATGACTACACAACACATTAATCTCTAGTTTCTATTTAAGTTCTCATATAAATGAATGTCGATTCTTTTGAGACAATTAAATTCTTACACCCCAATTAAACATGAGGCACATACAGAGTAATAATTTAAAATTCTATTTAATTACTATACTTACTTATTTATAAGATGCATTAGTTCCTTACATACACAAAATTAACAATTACATTATATACTAATTCAATCTTAACTGTAGGTATTGGCTAAATATTTTCCAATGTAGGTACTTACTAATAAATAAAATGATAATTGATTAAAACAAACACAATACCTAACCTAAATTAATTTATCATTAGGTAAAATTAGACAAACAATGTGCTAGGTGACTAAGGTTATCTCATTAGTGTTCATTTTAAATACTAAAGAATAAAACTCATGAAAACATCAAACACAATTTAATAACTTTTCAGTTTAATAATGCAAAATTAATAGTAATAAAAATGTAAATAAGGTTTTAATCTAGTAATTTAAAATGCAAATGCTTTAAACCTTCTAGGCATACAACTGCATTAAATAACAATAAGCATTATAATTTGTACAATTGTTTACAATAATAATCAATAGTAAACATGATAACCAATGTTTACATAAGTATTAAATTGCATTTCCAAGTACATTGTGACAAGACAAAAGTTCAAAGAAAAGCAGTTTACACTTGCCCAACAAAAAATGCAGCATTTGGGGACTCAAAACGTCTACACGACAAAAAGCAGGTAGCAAGGATGACTAAGTGTCTTTGTCCCAAAAACGCGGCCAATACCGTTACCCAAACAAAACAGATGTTTGTCTGTACAAAACATAGCTGTAATGCAACGAATACCCTAGATTCAGATGCTACGAGCCAAGTAAAATGATCGATATGAATCGCCATCCATACGAATTCGTAAACCCTATGATAACAGATGGTTTGGTATTGACATACACATACGATGCAGTCTCGCCGCGATTGAAGCGTTTATGATACTTCAAAACGTAGTCAGATGGAAATAACTAACTGAAAGTGCATGGCTGGGCTAGAGAAATGGAATAATCACTTCCGTAAACTTTTATTGACAGCCCTGCCCTCATAAACAACGACCCTTTGTCCCAACTAAAGATAATCAATAAACTCACACTTATGGTCTAACTTTAAAACCATGATAATTTACTGAAATTACAGGATACTTACAGTAATATTTGCATGTATTTCATATTTCTTTCCACTTTTGCCAACGAATCTGCAGGTCAGTTCGTCGACACTAGCAGACATTATCTGAAATCGTTCATGATTTTTTGGAAACACTTGTTCTAAAGTCTTGATTTCTAGCTTAAGTGTATTTAAGCAAGCCATTAGTGTACAAAAACACTAATTCTAAACTATATAACTGATATTCACGATAAAATACATGGGATTAATTTTACGTTCACTGCGCGACCAAGCAAAATGGCGGAACGCAATGGCGGAAACTATTTTATGAATACTGACAACTGGCAGAGAGGGCGCTACCAGCAACTGCCTGCATTTCATGCTTCATGTTTTTAATAAAAAGAAAAAAAAATATTTTTCAGACTAATTTTCATTTTTTCTAAAAATATAATAACAATTCTAGCTTTTTTTAGTTACATAAAGTAGGTAAATATAGCCACTATAACTAGGATAAAATAACAGGGTTCTATTTATATCATGTCCTTTGTTTATAAAATTGTAAAAAAAATGCAAACGTTTTTTTTTTATTGATAATACTTTAGAGCTGTCCAATGATAACTATCAGCTACCGGTTTTTATACCGTTTTATACAAAATCGTTATCAAATTATCGTTATACAGGGTGTATCTGTGAACATTTACATCCCAACCATTCTGATCTGAAGAATATTTTTGTTCTATAACTTTATACATTGCTAGGCTAGGGTAACTGCCTATATGTAGGTACTGTATATACTTTGCCAAGTCCTTTGCATATATTTTTTTTAACTTTTCATACAATTTCGGTCACGTGTCGGTGAGGGAGGCGAGGTAAAAATCAATGATTTTTGATAAGTCATGGAACCAAATAGTGTTATTTAGAATAGTTGGTGGTAAAAAGAACATCATATTGGTGGAAGGTGTAACATTTACATATTTTTTACCACGTGTTCTACTCACAATTCAAATACACCAGCCTGTATAATATTACTCTGTCAATAAAATCGTGAAATTTATTCTTTAGGAATTACCTATTATTTCGGAGTTCCACAGTATTATAAGTCAACCAATGGGGCAACCATACTCTTTGACGTAATCAGTGGCCCCTCAATTAATTTCATAACTTTTATGATTTCTCCAACCGATTATCCATACTAATATTATAAATGCGAAAGTAACTCTGTCTGTCTGTCTGTCTGCTAGTCTTTCACGCCAAAACTACTCAACGGATTTAAATGAAATTTGGTATACAGATAATCTAGACCCTGAGAAAGGACATAGGCTAATTTTTATTGCAAAAAGGGGGTTGTAAGGGGTTGAAAGGGGGGTTAAAAGTTACTTTTCCACGCGGACGGAGTCGCGGGCGGCCGCTAGTCTTTCTATATACAGGGTGTATCTGTAAACATTTACATCACTTTAACCACGTGTTATATCAACCATTCTGAACAACATTTGTTCAACAACTTTTATAAAATCTTCGAAAAAATTTTCGACTCCCCATACAAAATGACCAAGTCACGTGACCTACTTTGTATGGAAAGATGAAAATTTTTTATGCGAATTTTCAAAAGTCATAAAACAAAATTTGTTTAGAATGGTTGGTAGAACACGTGGTTAAAAAGATGTAAATGTTCACAGATACACCCTGTATTTTCATGTTGATTGATTTATTTATCGTTAAATTTATTTTTGTTTCATAATATTTTGACTTTTCTGATTGCCGTTTTTTGGTGACACGAGGGAAGTAATACGTAAAATATAGTTATCTTTACGAATTTAACTAAGTAGAGTGCGTACAGTAAATTACTTATTAAACCTACTTTACGCCACTAACGTTCGCTTCCTTTTGGTTTCTATATTTACTCATTTATATTCTATGCCTCACTCGCTAATAATTTGGAATTTGCTTGTTGATTAAGCTGCTTCGCAAGTAAATAATATAAGGCTTTGAAAGAAACATTTTAGATTCAAGTAATACAAATAAATACAATATAAATAATTAATTTCGAAAATTTGTTACATACAAAGTGTTGTTGTAGTTATAATTATTATACTTGGCATCATTAATGAGATGATACCATTACGAGTACATATGTAAGCGATAGTGGCGCCATCATTTAAAAACCGTTAAAGAGCAAAGTAGCCAAAACCGATTTTTCTCGGTCTATTGGGCTCGGGTATCCCTATCAAAATTTTATTTGACAATTTTGAAATTGACACTGTTCCAGTGAGCAAATGTCAAATGTCAGATAATCGTTGTTTTTGTCACGGAGTGATTATATTCTCTTTGTTCTCTTTGGTTTTTGTTTATTTTGTTGATTGCTTTCTGATTTTTCATTGAAATATTATAACTGAATGCATTTCTGGATTGAATAATAATGGGACGGAGTCCAAGTCCATATCGGAGTAAATCATACAAAAGAAAACGCTCAAGATCCCGAGATAGAGACAAGCATAAAATAATAAAAGTTGGACCATCATCATCATCGTCTCTTCAGCACGTAGAATTTAGTTTTACAAATTACAAAAGGGATTTGAACAAGATAATACTATATAGTAGTGAAAGCAACACTGTGGCTAACAGTTTGGACGATTTTTGGATATTTTTAACCAAGTATGAAGCCACATTGAAGAAAGCTGGGAAACCCATCTTGGTATCTGATACTGCCGAAAATATTGAAATAAATGATATTGGTATCCCTAACTTGTTTCACAAGTTCCATTGTATTAATTTCAAAACAATTATAAAGTACGTGGACACTGTAAGTGATGATCGGAGGAGGTTAACTAAGGAAATATTTGATGCTTTTCTGAATGTAGTATCCATTTACATCGATTTCAAAAACAAGGAGAAGTTGGAAAAGCTGAAGAAGCTGAGGAAGGCACAGCAAGAATTACCTGTTGCGAAATTCAGGTATGATTTATTATTTTTTAACTGTTTTATCATGCCTAGTTCATCTGTTCTTTATTTAGATAGGTACTTAAATGAGTTATCTGTGAACAATGGTTTGGTAAGTCTGGTGCCTTGTTAGAATGAATATTATCTAACATTGACAGCTATTATTTAGGTGATTCAGGCCAAGGGATCATGGTTACTCACTCAAAATAATTCTCTCGAAAAGTCCATGCACTATTTTTATTTTTCAGGCTTGCCTTTTTTTTACTCTTTTATGATGATTATCATTTTGTTCATTTGTTTGTTATTTATAATTTAGTTATTTTAAACCTTGGTTTTAACATTTTAGGTCTGAAATAGTGGCAGCCGTACAAAATGAAAGGGTGGTGGTGGTGGCTGGAGACACGGGCTGCGGGAAGTCCACGCAGGTGCCGCAGTACTTGAACGAAGCTGGGTTCAACAATATTGGTGAGTGTAAATGGATTTTTAACACAATTTTGTGTAAGACATGCTTTATGTAAAGAAATCAGATAAGACAAACAAAAAAAATTAATGAAAAACTATACTGTAAAAAGTACCAGTACTTCAAAATTTTTATTTAATCATCTCCCTTGGTACTGGTGTAAGTGAAATCCCGAAATGAAGTGATGGCAAACCATTAGTAATAAATTAAATCCCTAATGTGACGATATAAAGACCTTTTAATGTGAAAGAAGGATAAAATTTGTATACATTTTATAATAATAATATCTATCTTTCCAGCTTGTACTCAGCCTAGAAGAATTGCTTGCGTGTCTCTGTCAAAGCGGGTGGCATACGAAATGCTTACGCAGTTTGAAAGTAAAGTCGGATACCAAATAAGGTTTGAGAAAAGTAAAACTGCTGATACGAAAATTTGTTTCATTACTGAAGGGCTGTTATTAAGGCAGGTAATTATTATTTCATGCTTCCATATTCTATTAAAATCTGATACAAATATGTTGGTAGTAAAAAACTTTATAATTGTATAACTTTTCTAACAAATCCAATCTCGACTGGAGTGATACACGGCGTCACAGAAGACCGGCGTAAAGCAGCGCCAGGGCTGTGTGTCGTCGAGTGAGTATAGGTAGCGGAGGCCCAATCGGAAGGAAAGGGGGCTTAAAATGTTGGCAGCGCATTTGTGATTCCACTGGTGTTGCGGTTGTCTATGGACGGCGGCAATCGCTAACCATCAGGTGATCCGTCTTCTCATCTCCCAACTATCACATAAAAAAATAAAACATTCAAGTCCACTTACATAATAAAAGCATGTTACAAATTTCAATGAGCTATTAACTCTTGTATTCCATTCCAGATGTCATCAGAAAACCTACCGAGCTATGACGTCATTATTCTAGATGAAATTCATGAAAGACATTTGATGGGAGATTTTCTTCTTGGAGTTTTGAAGTGCCTGATTCATACCAGAAATGACATAAAATTGGTACTTATGTCAGCTACAATCAATATTAAACTGTTTGAGGACTATTTCTCAGCAGAATCTGCTGCTGTTATTGAAGTAAGTGTTTTTTATGTAAAGTGAAAAAAATGCTTGCGCACCAGATAGTACGTACAGCTACACATTAAAGTATTCAAAACTGTCAAATTTCTTCATTGGAATGTCATCCTACTGCCAAACACATTAATTTGAATATCAATTGAGAAAATTTCACATATTGTGGTAACCTGATGTGCGGCTGTCTGTACAATTTTAATAGTAGAAGTGAAAATCCAACATGTGCTTTCCGAGGCACAAGACATTGAGACTTAATAGGAAAACTCAAGTACAAATTTTGGCCCAACCCCCCTGGGTTAAACCCCCCCTCCCTGGTAAAACAACAGCTACACTTGGGGCTTGATAGGTATCAAACGCTGAGCCCCTAGTGTAGCTGTTGTTTTAAAGTGTGATTCACCACTACCCGCTCTACCGAAGCAGACATTAATAGGTATGTGATTGAATATATTTTTTTCTCAGGTTCCGGGCAGATTGTTCCCTATTGAACTTAATTATAAACCAATCTTGATTGATGAAAAGCCTACACGAGATGACAGATTGGATCCACAGCCGTATGTTCAAATTATGCAGTTGATTGATAGCAAATATCCAAGTGAGTTGAAATATTGACTGGCCTGGTTGCTCATGTGTTTACCCTTTCTTTGACGGCCTCGATGGCGCAGTGGCTAAGGTGTTCGCCCGAAGCGCGAAAGGTCCCGGGTTCGATTCCTGGACAAGTCAATTTAGGAAACTAAGTTTTCTAAGTTTTCTTGGGTCTGGGTGTTCTGGGTTGACTCCCCCAGTTAATTGTCGTCATCTGGTACTCATAGTACCGGGGTTGCCCTAGTTTGAGACCAAGTTGATTGGTGTGATTGTCTGGCGCATTTTTTTTATTTATTTCTCATTCTCTAATGGTTGTGGGTTCCATTTGCAATTAGGACAAATGTTTTTATGCAACATGAATGCGTGTTTGTTCAATGTCTGGGTGTTAGAACATCTATTTAAGGGAATCAATGAATATACTTTTAAGGCACACTGAGGAAAAAAACACTTTAAACATTTACAAGATTTAAGTTCATGGTCCTACCAGTGCTTTCTATCTATGTTTTCAATGTTACGACACAAGCATTTAGACCTCAGTCACTTCTGGGGTTAAGTAAAGAGGAGGGCAAAATTGGACCAAGGTCTGAAAAGCCCTGAATGGGATCTTCTCTTCTCTTGCCATAAGGAGGCACAAGAGCATGATTTCTTCGTCTCTTTTATTGTCTGTTGTTCGATGTATCACACTGAAACGTCATGTCACTTTGTCATCACCACTGCATCATCTGTTTGGCCACAGGCCCTTAAACCTAATTATTACATAATTAAGTCGGCTTAGTAAGGGGTTCAGCTAGTATAATTGGTAGTACAGCCACCCGGACTGTAGAAGGTTGTGGGTTCGAGTCCCATCTGAACCCTCCGAGGATTTTTTTAAGTGCAATATTTATTTACTCAGGTGATGAAAGAGGGGACCTTTTGATCTTCATGTCCGGAGTGCAAGAGATAACAGCCATTGCCGATGCAGCTCAGCAGTACGCTGAGAAGACGAAGAAATGGATCGTCTTGCCGTTGCATAGTGGTCTATCGCTCACCGAACAAGATAAAGTAAGTCTTACAAATAGTTTTGTCTCATTTCTGTATGGGGACATTTGGACTATGATCAGGTATTTGGCAAGTCTAATTCCATTGAAGCGATTGCCGTCAGACCTTGGTGGTCCTTAGTAGACCAGACCTTACCAGATGATGTATAGGAGTACAGTTTCTTCATATTCATCTCAATCCTGTGTCCACTTAGCCGATAATCTAGGTCTTTGTATCCAGCAGCTAAACCTTCTAACCTTCAGACAGGGTGACCAGACCATTTGGAATGTTACACATTCAGAATCATTAATCACTATATTGTTCTTTAATCCTGAGCTAACAGTATAAATAATAGGTGGCTGACGCAGATTGCCGCCGCCCATCGACACGCAAAACCAGCGGAGTCAAGTGCACTACAAATAATATAACTCCCTTTCTCACTAACTGGGGCTCTGGTACCCTCACTCGCTGTACGAAACACAGCGCAGGCATTGCTTCACGCCGATCTTCTGTGAGATTCGAATATCCAAAGGTGCATGCTTGGATATGAACAAACGACCTCCCTTTTAAAAAACATACTTATCCATTGAGATAACAATAACGTAGCTCTCAGGCGTAAAATGAAGTATTCAGTAAATCAGGCATTCCTGTTCCATAGGATCTATTTTGATAAGTTTCTCCATCTATTCCAGGTTTTCGACTACCCACCAGAGGGAGTGAGGAAGTGCATCGTATCCACAAATATCGCGGAGACGTCAGTTACCATTGACGGCATACGATTCGTAGTTGATTCTGGAAAGGTAATGTTGATGTTATGGGGACTGGAATGTTCCTCATGACAAAGGAAAATCTTTTGCTGAGCCGGGTGGTATTGGCTCGGGGACCATCAGTGTATCATCTTTGTTTGTTGTATTAATTCCAAGTAGAACTGTGATCTTTCGCCGTGTAGAATCGTGTGAGAATTTGAATCTTGTATGAAACAGTCAAATTAGCGCCATCTGCTGCTGGTTGGATGGTACTATAGCATCATGTGTGGTGTACTTCATTTTTTGAGCCATGGTAACTGTCGCGGTTATTTTTCAAAAATAATAAAAAATATTGTTATTTTCTAGGTAAAAGAAATGAGTTACGACTCTACGACAAAAATGCAGAGGTTGAAAGAATTCTGGATTTCAAAAGCTAGTGCTGATCAGAGGAAAGGTCGTGCTGGAAGAACAGGTAAATACCTATTAGTAGGAAACACTCTTGAAATTAATAGAAAATAAAAATATAATGTTTATAAAACGTGAATACGCTCGAACTGCAATATGGCGTTGGTTACAAGACTATGACGTAATTGAACGTAAAATTGACGTCACTTTAGCACTGATTAATGTAACACTTCACACTAATATTACAAAGTTTATAACGTGTTACTTCGGCTTAATGGCTGAAGCTGAAGATAAAATTTGGTATGAAGTTGCTGATACTCAGATTACATAGACTTTTCGACTTTTCGTGATGCGCTTTGTCAAGGAGTGACGCGGCCCAATTGGAGAAAAGGGGTTAAAGATTGGCAGCGCACTTCTGGTGTTGCAGGTGTCTATGGGCGGTGGCAATCATTTACTATCTGGTGATCCGTCTGATCGTCTGCCCTCTATGACATAAAAAAATCAACGCATTAAGGGCATTCATTCCCCATCGCATTAATTAACAAAATTTTAAATTGATTTTTTTTTAATTTTTTTTAAAATACCTTTATTTTCCCAGGTCCCGGCGTTTGCTATCGCATATACTCCGAGCAGCAGTTCACAGACATGGAGCCGTTCAGTACTCCCGAGGTGTCCCGGGTCCCGCTGGCGTCGCTGCTGCTGCTGATGAGCTCGCTCGGCGTGAGCGACGTCCGGCGGTTCCCGTTCCTCGACGCGCCGCCAGAGGACGCTGTCGAGGACGCCTTGCTGGAGCTGAAGCAACATGTATGTCATAGATATAAAGTCCTCTATACTCTTTTATAGATTTTTAATCATGTGGAGTAAACTGACAGATGTCAATGTGTCGTCCCATACATTATCACCCAATTTGACAGATGCAAAATGTCATAATGTATAGAAACTTGACATTTGCATCTGTCAGTTTACTCGACATGATAAAAAAAATCAAGGTATACTTGGATATGGAGCCGTTTAGTACTCTCGAAGTGTCTGGTCCCGCTGGCGTCGCCGCTGCTGCTGATGATGATGGGACGATGCGCCGCCAGAGGACGCTGTCGAGGACGCCTTGCTGGAGCTGAAGCAACATGTATGTCATAGATATCTAGTCGTTTACTCAGAGATGGAACCGTTCAGTACTCCCGAAGTGTCTCGGGTCCCGCTGGCGTCGCTGCTGCTGCTGATGAGCTCGCTCGGCGTGAGCGACGTCCGGCGGTTCCCGTTCCTCGACGCGCCGCCAGAGGACGCTGTCGAGGACGCCTTGCTGGAGCTGAAGCAACATGTATGTCAGAGATATAAAGTCCTCTATACTCTGATTTTTAATCATGAGGAGTAAACTGACAGATGTCAATGTGTCGTCCCCATACATTATCACCCAATTTGACAGATGCAAAATGTCATAATGTATAGAAACTTGACATTTGCATCTGTCAGTTTACTCGACATGATAAAAAATCAAGGTATACTTGGATATGGAGCCGTTTAGTACTCTCGAAGTGTCTGGTCCCGCTGGCGTCGCCGCTGCTGCTGATGATGATGGGACGATGCGCCGCCAGAGGACGCTGTCGAGGACGCCTTGCTGGAGCTGAAGCAACATGTATGTCATAGATATCTAGTCGTCTACTCAGAGATGGAACCGTTCAGTACTCCCGAGGTGTCCCGGGTCCCGCTGGCGTCGCTGCTGCTGCTGATGAGCTCGCTCGGCGTGAGCGACGTCCGGCGGTTCCCGTTCCTCGACGCGCCGCCAGAGGACGCTGTCGAGGACGCCTTGCTGGAGCTGAAGCAACATGTATGTCAGAGATATAAAGTCCTCTATACTCTGATTTTTAATCATGTGGAGTAAACTGACAGATGTCAATGTGTCATCCCCATACATTATCACCCAATTTGACATTTGCAAAATGTCAAAATGTATAGAAACTTGACATTTGCATCTGTCAGTTTACTCGACATGATAAAAAATCAGAGTATACTTGGATATGGAGCCGTTTAGTACTCTCGAAGTGTCTCTGGTCCCGCTGGCATCACTGTGCTTTTGCCGCTATCTCTTTTGTTTGGATGTGCGCACAGTGCGTGTGACAGGAACGGAGATAAAGATTCAGTCGTGAGTTCTTTTTGTAATCATATGCTAGGGAATAATTGATTTATTATTATTAAAAGCCCGTCGTGTCCCATTGCTGGGCAAAAGCTTCCCTCCTCCAGACTTCACGATCCTGGGCGACTACGGTCCAGTTGGGACTATAGGACTCGAGCTCAACCCGCCATCACCTCCTCGGTCTACCTCGTGGCCGCCGTCGATTTTTGGGCTCCCACTCAAAATAATTGAAATAATTGGTTTGATTTGAAATGTTAAATATCCTTTTCCAGGGTGCTCTATCATCGAACGAGAAGCTAACGGCTCTAGGCAAAAGCCCTAGCGAACCTTCCCGTAGAGGTGTCCCTGGCTAAAGCCTTAGTAGTGGGGAGTGCTACCCTGCCGCCCCAGAAGAGGGATTCCGCCCTAGCTCTTGCAGCCGCGTTGGGAATCCGATCTATTTTTACTACTAGGGCGCATAGAGATTTTGAATGTGAGGTTAGTGTTTTTGTTTTTAACGTTTCATAAAATGCATATTTTTGATAACATTGTTGTTGGATCTGATGTATACACGTCATTTGCTCAGATTGCCTTCGTGACTCAGAGGTCCACTAGCTTTAAAGACTACGATCCACAGGTTGCCCTTCAAGTTAGTGACATCCGCGCTAAGGATCCAGGTTCAATTCTCGGATCGTACCTGAGTTGTTAAGAAATTATCAGCGTCAGCTCGAAGTTTAGAAATTGGCGGTCTTCTCCCACGAGCTTCGGAAAAACCTTAAGTCATTAGTGACCAATTCCAGTGGCTTAACATGGCGCAGTGGGATTAGGCGCGATCCCATTTTCATTCATGTCACGCAAGCGTGCCATCTTAATTTATTATTAGTAATCTGAAGTCGGCGCAGTGTTAAACTCCTTTTCCCTCCAAAATAAAAGTAAAGTCGGCGCTCTAACAATAGAGATGACCATTAGTTTGCGCACTTTTAAAAAACAAGACTTCTGCGCACTTAAGGTCATCGCTATTGTTTCATGCCTCAGACTATATGATGCAGTAATCTCATGGTAAACTTCTCGTTTCTTGTGTAGAACGCTCGCAAGCCAGACGAGTCAGACCACGGGGACCCCCTGACCCTGCTGTCGCTGTACTGCGCGTGGCTGGGCGAGAAGCGCCGCGGGGGGGCGCGGGGCTGGTGCCGCCGCCGCGGGGTGGAGGAGCAGCGCCTGTACGAGCTCACCAAGCTGGCGCAGCAGCTCAGGGCGCTGCTGCAGGTGAGACCAATATGCCAATACAATATGTTCACAGATCATTCCGAATGACCCGCTTGCTCGTTTGCCTTCCTATAACCTAAAAAAAGATACACCCAAAAAAGATTCATCCTGTATCTTGCATTCATAAGACAACAAGATACACGGTGTATCTGTGAAGATTTATTCGGATGGCTCATTTAGTGACCCTGCCTGATACGCGAACGGTAGTGGCTTCGATCCCCACCCTAGACAAATATTCGTGTGATGAACACTTCTGGAGCTAAGAAGCATTAATGGTCGGAAGCCAATTACGAGTTTACCAAGCTGGTGCAGCATGGCTGCGCAACTTAAGACCCTTCTGCAGGTGAGACAGCCTGTATACAGACAGTCGGACCACGGGACCCTCTCACCCTGCTGTCGCTGGAGGAGCAGCGCCTGTACGAGCTCACCAAGCTGGCGCAGCAGCTTAGGGCGCTGCTGCAGGTGAGACAGCCTGTATACAGACAGTCAGACCACGGGGACCCCTGACCCTGCTGTCGCTGTACTGCGCGTGGCTGGGCGAGAAGCGCCGCGGGGGGGCGCGGGGCTGGTGCCGCCGCCGCGGGGTGGAGGAGCAGCGCCTGTACGAGCTCACCAAGCTGGCGCAGCAGCTCCGGGCTCTGCTGCAGGTGAGATCAATTGCACCGCATTAATGTTCACAGATCGTTTCGTACTCCATCAGGATGTCCATGGACGGCGGTGTTCACTTGTCATTTTCGTGTGACGAACACTTCTGGAGTTCAGAAGGGCCAGGGCCCTGCAGCCAGCTGCAGGTGAGACCAGCCTTGTATACAAACAGTCGCACCATGGGGACCCCTGCTGTCGCTGTACTGCGCATGGCATAAATGTTCACAGATCATTCCGCACTCCTTCTAGTGTTGCTGATGTCCATGGGCGGCGGTGTAAACTTACTATGAGGTGGCCAGCTTGCTCGTAAGAGATACAATCTGTATACAAGATCCTCACAGCTACACCCTGTGGTGTATCTGTGAAGATTTATGCGGACGACGCATTTGATAGGGTTGCGGTGGCTTCGATGCCCACCCTGGACAAATATTCGTGTGATGAACACTTCTGGTGCTCAGAAGCATTAATACTTGTAAGCCGATTATGAGCTCACCAAGCTGGCGCAGCAGCTCAGGGCCCTGCTGCAGGTGAGATCAAATAGCACCGCATAAACTTTCACAGATCAGACCGGCAGCGCATCTGAACTTCTTATGGTGTAACTGATGTTCATAGACGGCGGTGTTCACTTGTCATTTTCGTATGATGAACACTTCTGGAGCTCAGAGGCGTTAATGCTCGTCTTCTTAGAGCCCTATTGCCGGTCAGATCAGCCTTGTATACAGGGTAACATGAACATTTACATTCCTTTTACCACGTGTTCTAACAACCATTCATTTCTACGCTGGCAAGCCTCTGGTGTTGCTGATGTCCATGGGCGGCGGTGTTAATTTACCATCAGGTGATCCGCTTGCTGAAAAGATACATCCTGTATCTTGCATAAAACCTGTATACAAGACAAAGCGGGTATATCTGTGAACAGTCATGCGGATGGCGCATTTCGTGACCCTGCTTCATACACCAAAGGACAGTTGCATTGTGCTCTAATATACCCATATAGAGGAAGACCGCTAGTAGTGCAAGATGTAAGAATCAATTTTGTTTTAAAAATCAAGGCGTACCTATCTATCATTTATTACAATTTCATTACAGGATAATAACTTAATGGAAACACCTGAACCGGAGACGATGTCGTCGGCGGAACGAGCCCTACGACACGGACAGATGAAGCAACTTAAAGACATGAGGAGGTATGTGACATAGATAATAATAAATCCATGCAACATGTCATATTATAACATATAAGTATATGAGATGTTGTATGCATTTATTATTGATTTTTAATTAAATTAAGTTTTAACAGCGACCGCGACTCGGCAAACGTAGTGTTGGACGCCCTGCTACAAGATGGGATGACGACATTCCAAGGCTGGCTGGAGTGAGCTGGATGAGAGTGGCCGAAAATCGGGAGCGGTGGCGTGCATTGGGGCTAGACCTATGTCCAGCAGTGGACGAGCGTGGGTTGCTGATGATGATGATGAAGTTTTTAACTTCCGACGCAAAAACGACGGGGTGTTATACTCGTAGTTTGACGCGTCTGTCTGTGGTATCGTAGCTCCCGAACGGATGAACCGATTAGGGTTGATTTTATTTTTGTTTGAAAGTTATGATAGTCGGGAGTATTCTTAGCTAGATTACATGGCCGCCAACTTAAGATGGCCGCCACAATAAAAATATCAATTTTACATTTCAACTTGATTCCCGTAAAATTATAATAGTCGGGAGTGTTTTAGCTAGATTAGATGGCCGCCAACTTAAGATGGCCGCCACCACAAAAATATTATCTTCAGATTTCCACCTAATTCCCGTAATATAAGGTATCAAATGAAAGAGCTTGAGACTACTCAAGCCTCAAGCTCTGTACGCTTTCTACTAAGAAAGCGTACATTATGACAACTCGTCGGGGGTTTTATAAATTTTCAATTTATATTAATTCTCAGACAATACAAGCAAAAAGCAGCTGAAGAGTCCAAAAAGAAGAAACGTCTCAAAATAGACTCCTGGGAGATCGTGGACGAGAACGCAGAGGAAGACGAGACCATGGACCTCAAGGACATAGAGTTCCGACTGACCAACGACGCGGGCAGGATCCAGGCGTTGATCACAGGCGCGAGCGCATCTAGTGGGAGAGACCTGATGGTTCTTAAGGTTTGTGGTTACCTTCTTCCAATTTTTTTTGTGATACCATCAGATGTATACCTTCAGACGAACAAGTATGAGAAGCAGAAAAGCAAAAAAGGCCGAGACCATGGACCTCAATGACATAGATTTCTGTCTGACCAACGACAGAGGATCCAGACGCTGATCACCGGCGCCAGCGCATCTAGTGGGAGAGATCTGATGGTGCTTAAGGTTTGTGGTCACCTTTTTCCATTTTTTTGGTGATACCATCAGATGAGACAAACAAGTATGCAAAGCAGAGGACGAGACCGTGGACCTCAAGGACATAGAGTTCCGCCTGACCAACGACGCGGGCAGGATCCAGGCGCTGATCACCGGCGCCAGCGCATCTAGTGGGAGAGATCTGATGGTGCTTAAGGTTTGTGATAGTAGATATAGATATATAGGTTTGTGATAGTAGGTTTGTGATAATAGATAGATAGTATAGTAGTACCAGTTTTATATGTTACACCGATGTACCTGCGCAAAAGTATGAAATTTAAACAATCTTAACCAATACCAACGTTCCACTTACACGCACTAAAAATGATAATTTCTAATTGGCGCCATGTTCAGTTGCTACAGCAAACCGCGACACTCGACAGTCGTAAATTGTACTGTCATATCATAATGAGCGAGATAGCATTACTCACTGGATTTATTTGAATTGAAAAAAATACCATTCATATTAATTTTCTTACAGATAGTGCTATGCAGAGCATTATATCCGCAAGTGGCTGTCGCAGATGAGTTCAACCATTGTAAGGTAAGGCTAGAACAAACATGATTTACTTATTAAATTTATTTATTGAATACTTAAAAAACTTTTTAATTTTCAGTCCTCATCGGAGCAGCTGTACCACACCTGGAGTAAACCATTCGTGTTTCTGCACCCCAACTCTTACTTCGGCAAGAACCCTCGAGTGCTGCAGCTGACGGAGGGCGAGATACAAGACCCCCCGCCGGGGTACAAGAGCAAGATGCCACTGTCTGATAAACACCAGATACTGTGCTATTTGTTAGTAACATATCATCTAAAAAGTAAAGTATCAGCCTATACGAGTATTTTATTTGTGGGAGAGCCACACTTCGGCATGAATGGGCCGTTTCGACCGGAGTGATACCACTGCCTCACAGAAAACCGGCGTGAAGCAGCTCCTGTTCTGTGTTTCGCCGAGTGAGTGAGGGCAGCGCGCTTGTGACCCCACTGGTGTTGTATCTACATGGGCGGCGGCAATTGCTTACCATCAGGTGATCCGCCTGCTCGTCTGCTACCTATGATATAAAAAAAAGTATATTGTCCCACTGCAGGGCAAAGGTCTATATAAAAATCATATCATCACTACTATGGTGGGATCAGACTTAATCACCACGTATGAAAGTGTAAGAAATGAAACAAAATAAAAATCATCATATAAAAATACTAGTGGCCCGCCCTCATTTCGTTTCGGAGCAGTAGTTCCACTGTCTACCAATAGATGGCGCTGAGCGTTGTTTGCATCGCGCTTATGTTTCAACTTTTCGGTTTTTATATAAGGTTTGCTAGTGTCTATAGAATTTATCTCTTTATAAATACTATAATACCTATATAATTAAAATTAAATTGAGACAACATCACATACGTTGTCCTGGTCCCAAACTAAGGTTTTCCCTTGTACTATGGAAACCAGAAACAACGAAGGAACTACAAACACTCAGACCCAAGACAAATATCTGTTTCATCAACAAATAAATAAATAACTAAGCCATTATATATATTGTTGCATATTTCCAGATCTCTCTTGGAGACTACGAAGCCGTACATAGTGAACTCTATGCGCATGCCAGCTGCGCAGACATTGCTCCTGTTGGCCCATTCCATTGATACCAATATGGGCTTCACCAGGTATTAAAATTTCCTATTAAGGGGCTCCTATACCCAACTTTTCATCCGTTGTACGTTTAGGTGTAGTCATAATAGCCACGCTTCGGCATGAATGGGCCCGCTCGACTGGAGTTGTAACACGGTCTCACAGAAGACCGGCGTGAAGTAGCGCCTGCGCTGTGTTTCGTCGAGTGAGTGAGGGCCCCGGAGGCCCAATTGGGGGGAATGGGGGTTAAAGCACAAAATATAAAGGACACAGAAAGGAGACTCAGCCATAATTTTGAATTTAGAAGAGTTCGTTGACATATGCTAGGGTTGTTGCCCGGCATGAGTACATAAGCGCGCGGCCTCTACCACAGACCTCGACAGTTCGACAATCTTATGTCATAAGTTAGGATTAATGTGGTCGAAAAGGCGTATTTGCCCGTTCGTGCGCATGCGTGAGTACATGACATGTTTCTAGCTCTTAGTGGGCAATCTACTTTCTGTGTCCTTTATATTTTGTGGTTAAAGGTTGGCTGCGCACTTGCGACTCTACTGGTGTTGCAGGTGTCTATGGGCGGCGGCCATAGCTTACCATCAGGTGATCCGTCTGCTCGTCTGCCACCTATCACAAAAAAAAATTACAATGACGCAACTGTCGTGTCACTGTCGTAACCCCAACTGGGGAACCAGACCAACTGAATCATGAAAGTTTCAGAAAATCATTAGCTAAATTGAGACTGTTTTTGTTGATTTCTTTCAGAATAGTATGTGATTCGTGGCTACTCCTTGAGTTCCCTTACCCGGAGACTGGACTCAACTTGCTGATCAAAGCTTCGAAACTCCGGCAGAGATGGGACGCCCTTATAAATAGGCGTCTTGCTGGTAAGTTGTTCGTATTTTCTATATAATATCTTCTATACTATTTATAAAGAGATAACTTCTATAGACAACGACAAGGCTTATAGGTAAACCGAAAACACGAAACGCTTGCGCGATGTAATTTAGCACAGCGCCATCTATTGGTTTATTTCTGAATTACGGTCCCGAAGCGAAGTGAGGGCGGGCCACTAGTATTTAATACTAATGGACGCCCGCACTTGCGTGGACTTCGGTTTGCCACTTTTTTTCAAAATAAATTATACCCAAATAATCAAAATCCGTTTTGTAGTTTTCGAAGTTTCATTTATATTTATTGTTAATATTTGCTAATTTTAGAATACTTGCTTTAACACTCAGTGTCAGATTGCCTATTTAAATGTTCAGTAGGTTCACCAAGATACAGGCATTGCCTACTTTGAGAACCCCTGTCATACAACTCTCAAAGGCGCAAACTTTAACCTATACTCTGATTCATAATCATGTTAAGTAAACTGACAGATGTCAATGTGTCATCCTCATACATTATCACTCAATTTGACACATGCAAAATGTCAAAATGCATAAACTTGTCATTTTCATCTGTCAGTTTACTTTACATGATTATGAATCAGAGTATAAGTTGAATTGTTCTTAATCTGTATACTTTTGTGCAATAAACGATTATTTATTTAATTTTACAGATGCAAACCCCAACAAATCAGTAGAGAGCGAACTCCAAAAGCAGAACTCGAACGTTCCATACGAGGAACTCCAGCACCAGCTGTCCATCGACATCAGCTCCTACATGACCTGCCAGGTGTACTACACCATCAAGAGGTTGCTCCCTGGTGACCTGAAGGTTTTGTACAGCGGCCCGGAAGCGCACCCGATTGTAGACCCTAACCCGTTCGAGCAAGGGTTCGAATGCCATGCGCATGAGAGGAAGGGTGGGGTGTACGTGACGGACAATATTGTTTATAACTGGTTGGTATTTTTTTTATATGATGCTACCTTTTGCTCGCGGCTTCGCTCGCGCCCCCCACTTCCCTAAAATGGGGATAACTCCCCATTTTAGGTAAGAAAGGGGTAAAAAGTCGCTTATGTTACTCTCCATCCCTTCAACTATCTCCACTTAAAAAATCACGTCAATTCGTCGCTCCGTTTTGCCGTGAAAGAAAGACAAACGTGCAGACACATTTTCCCATTTATAATATTATAGGCCCACCCGGGGGGGGAAGGGGATAAAAGGTTGGCAGCGCACTTGTAACTACTGGTGTTGCAGGTGTCCATGAGCGGCGGCATTGCTTACCATCAGGTGATCCGCCTGCTCGTCTGCTACCTATGACATAAAAAAAAAATAGTATGGATAGGTAGCAGACGAGCAGATTCGGTACCCTCACTCACTCGATGAAACAGCGCAAGCGCTGCTGTACTAAATACACTTTATACACTCCATTGATCTTTCAGTTTATTAATATTACCGTAATGTTACTGTAGGTACTGAGATTGTACCTAATTTTGAATGAGCATAAGTTTAAGTTCTGTTTTTTTTTGCAATAATGAGTATCTCGAGTATCTACCTATTATTATACCGCCTATAAGACATGACCATGTTTGTTGTGTGTTTCACTTATGTATTCTATTCCCGGGCAATTTTTTTTTTATGTGATAGGTAGCAGGCGAGCAGGCGGATCACCTGATGGTAAGCAATTGCCGCCGCCCATGGACACCTGCAACACCAGTGGAGTTACAAGTGCGCTGCCAACCTTTTATCCCCTTCCCTCCCGAGTGGGCCACCGGTACCCTCACTCACTCGGCGAAACAGCACAGGGGATGCTGCACGCCGGTTTTCTGTGAGGCAGTGCTATCACTCCGGTCGAGCCGGCCCATTCATACCGAAGCGTGGCTCTCCCACATTTCCGAAGCGTGGCTCTCCCACATTTGTATCTCCTTGTCTCCCACATTTGTAATATCTATTATATTTCAGTGTCACAGACACCGAATGGAGTTACAACGCGTACCAAGAGGTGTACTCCCTCACGTGGCCCTGCCCCGACTGCGGAATGGTCCTCTGCCTGTCCCCTCTCGAGAGACTCCAACACAAATACTTCACTTGCTCGTCGAGACCAGACGAGAAGCAAGAGCCGTCGGTAGCGCCAAAGGAAATGAGACCTAATACGAAAGAGTATAAGTGCGAAACTTGTGGGAGCACGCTGTATCTGACGCCAGTTGAAATATTGAAACATAAGAAGAGTTGTAAGATGAAATAAATTTGAAAAGCTAAGGTATTGGTTTTATTACTTATATTAATGAATGAGAATGAGTTTTTTCGCAAATAGAAAATCCGATAGATTTTTTTTTAATCGCACAACTCCTCATACATTGACCTGACTCCGTACTAAGTAGATTAAGCACTTGTGTTACAGATATCAGGCAACATAGGAAACACAAATATAATACTTACTTTTTTTTTTCAAAGTTGGACCTAACATCAACGTAACGCCATCTTTCGGATTTTGCAAACACCCGCATTAAATCATGTTTACAAGTTTCAGAAAGTTATTACCTAATTTATAATTTTATTGATTGTTTTCAAAATAGTATGTAATTGGGTATTTGACTAAATTTTTTTTACGTGTTTAATCAAAAGACGCCTCAATTTAAGAAACACCGTTGAAAGAATCACTTGATTCTCATTTCAATTACCTGAGATATCACAACTTTAAGAGCACTTTTGGTCAAGCCCAAAAACGCTCTATACAAATGGCTATTGAATTGTGACGTTACAACTCAAACTTGAGTAGAGTATCAATAGTTTTTACTGTATCGAGATTAGTCAAATACCCAATTAGATTAGATAATATAATTCGTGTTTATGAACAAGAAAGGTAAACTTCTATGCTAGGCCGCAATTTAAAAGAAAAGCTGTTATCACTTCGTTCGAAGGCAAGGTAAGTATAATTATTAGTACACTTGCCCGTTTAATTATAGCGCAATAGATTTGTGCAGCTATCATACACGGGTAAAAATATTAGTGTTGCCGAATTATCGATGGGTTTAATATCGATAGATTACCTCGAATAACAAAATTATTGAGTCTCAATTTGATACAACGTCACCACAACGTTGTCCTGGTCAGGTTTTCCCCTTGTACCAGAAATAACGAAGGTACCACAATTCTTAAGTATCAGTGTTTTAAATCCATTTATTGTCTACAATATCGTGTTTTAGACACGTCATGGTTGACAGTCATGCCTATGCGGTGTTATACAGAGAATCGTTTCTTTGTGGTAAGCACTCGTGAACAAAAAAAAAAATAGGGATTAGGCTTAATCACCAACCACCCTTGCCTAATGCGGATTAGTCTTCACGAAACCAAGCTATGTTCGAAAAAATTCGAAACATACTTGTGTTCGACCCGGGAATCGTACTCCCCGAGATAGTAGAGCGTTACTTAAACCACTAGACCAACGGGGCGTAAAGTGGGTACCTAATGTTTTTCTGGAATTCTTAGCCAATATTTTTTGCATACAATCTGTCTCTCCCGAAGTCCTAAATGGCTCCGTAGCGATCGACTCACATCTTGATCTCTATCATATAGCGTTTTCCTTGAGAGTAAATTTAGATGACCCAAGGTTATGGCGCTATAATTTAGACGAGCTAAGGTTTTTTATGATATATATAGGTGATGGTAAGCGATTACCGCCAATAGACACCTGCAAATACCAATGGTGTCACAAGTGCGCTCCTTACCTTTAAACCCCCCTTTCCCTGGATTGGGCCTCGTACCTCACTCGCGCAGCAAAACACAGCGCAAGCACTGCTTCACGCCGGTTTTCTGTGAGGACGTGGTATTACTCCGGTCGAGCCGGCATTCATGCTGAAGCGTGGCTCTCCCACTGTTAAAAGTCCATGGCGATCCCCATCTTGATCTCTACCATAGCGATAACGCTACATCTAAATTTACTCTCAAGGACAACCTTGAGAGTAATTTTAGACCAAGCAAGGTTATGGCGCTATAATTTAGACGAGCCAATGCTATGCCGCTATCGATAGTCGACACTCATTACAACACTAGTAAAGATACACCCGCAGCGAACCGGTCTGCGTACACGCACCGCAGCCGCCGGGCGGGTCACGACGCCGTCCCGGTGTCAGGCTTATTTTAGACCGATATCATTAATAATTACAACTTGCACGGGAAAGCACTGGTATTTGTCTCATCTGATGGTAACACGACTATATATGTGATCCAATCAAAATAAACTATCTGAAAAGTGGCTTTCGGTTTTCGGTCACATTGAAACTGTTCGTGATGGAGAACTAAATAAAAATTAAACACTACTATTACTTATTAAAAAATAATTGCCAAGTGAATACATATACACTTACATAATATACTTATTTTTTGTATTGAAATACAGCTGGATTTTTATTTTGCTTATTTTTATGATCTAACCTGCTAAACATCATTTAGATGCTTGGCAATCTTCAACTGTGCGTTTCTTAAGAAACTTTCTGCCTCGAACTACAAAAACTATGGAATGAACTGTCACAGCGGTATTTCCGAACCGATACGACCTACAAACCTTCAAAAACCGAGCGTATTCCTTCTTAAAAGGTCGGCAGCGCATTGCGACTCCTCAGGTGTTGCGGGTGTCCATGGGCGGCGGTAATCACTTACCACCAGGTGATCCATCTGTTCGTCTGCCATAAAAAAGGGGCTTTATTCGTGTTTGTATAGCTACGAGAGAAGTCGTGGTGTCCGTGCAATTTTCGGCGGTGCCTTATGCACACCTCCGGCTGGGAGACCCACAGGTAGTGTTGGGTTCACCCATTACTGGGGCCGCAGCTATTCTGAGGCCGGTCAATAGGCATGTACCAATTAAAACACCTGGGGCTGTTCCCGGCTTATCCAGGGCTACGGGGTGGGATACGGGCTAAAGAAAAAGTAAAGTACCTACTGTAAATATTGCACTTAAAAAATTCTCGGAGGGTTCAGGTGGATTTAAGCACTTACGAAATTCATCGGCTTAGTAAGGGGGTCGGTTAGTATAATTGGTAGTACAGCCACCCGGACTGTGGAAGGTTGTGGGTTCGAGTCCCACCTGATCCCTCCGAGAATTTTTTAAGTGCAATATTTACTTAAGAATAAATTGCAAAGAATTACTATACCAAATATAAAATTAAAGTACCTAAGTAGGTACTTTAATAATCCGCGTTAGGTAAGTACTAGAGATGCGCCGAATATTCGGTTGGTATTCGGTATTCGGCATATTCGGCACTTTTTTCACTATTCGTATTCGGCCGAATTATTCGGTTTTAGTGCTGGTATTCGGTTAGAGTATTCGGTTAGAGTATTTCTATGTTCCTGGCTATATAACATGGAATTTAAAAGGACAAGTTTCTTTATGTAAGATTTATGTTTTTGTAAATTAAATAAAACTGGCGAGGAATGTGTTAAAAAGCTAATAAATGAAATCAATTAAACTTGAAATCAACGTGTACTTTTAACATCTAGCTAGAGTCCACATATTTATTTCCTGCTCTATTAGTATGTAGCTAACATTAACTTTAAAAAATTACCTAATTCATTTATTTTTAAGCCAGATCAATCAATATTAATTTTACTATTTATTTTTATACTTAAAAATAAAGCTTTGTTTTCGAACTCAGATCAAAATTATAATTTATTTCTTTATTTAATTTTTTAATAAAAACACTTACCTATGTATGTGGCAAATTATTAAAATAAAAATATGAATCAACAATAAATAATTTTATTATAAGTTATTTAATGATAAACATGTTACTTTTTGTATGTTACTTTTTTATATTCTTTGCAATTTATTCTTAAGTAGGTGCTCTTAAAAAATCATCCAAGAGTCCAGGTGGTACTCGACCTTTCACATACCACCACCCACCCACTGCATACCAGAACAGCCACCCGGTATGTAGAGGGTTGTGGGTTTGAGTCCCACTTGAACCCTGCGATGATTTTATTAAGTGCATTATTTACTTAAAAGACACTATAACAGAGATACTTTAAGAAAATTTCTGACACGGAAGGAATAAACACTTTAGTTATATCTCAGTACGAATTGACTTAAGTGCTTTTTGGTCACCGTATCTAGTATAGAATAGAGATCGGAAACAAAATAGAAAATGGTAAACCGAATAATTCGGCCGAATATCCGGTTCGGTAAAGATTGAACCGAATATTATTCGGTATTCGGTTATTCGGTGAAACCACTATTCGGCGCATCACTAGTAAGTACCTAACGCGGATTATGAGAATAAAACTTTAAATACTTTTCTCCATATTTCGTTTTAATGGTACCTACTTACGCGTAGAAGCGGCCTTGTCCTCCGCGTCTCAAATGTGCTGGCTATTATACAGCAATTAAGCATAATTAGCTGTTTGTCCATATGTCGACCTCGCCGATCCAAACTCGACCAATTTGCGTGTCGGCCCAGGAAGCAACTGTCTTGACTGATGCGAAAATTACATATAGAATTTGGTAGGCTCTATCAAATGTATTGAACGATTATGGACTTTATGTTTACGAGAATAGAGATGGAAAACTTTGAAAATGAAAAGTGAAACAAATTACACAATAGCAAGTTAATTGTGTTTTTTTGTAGTTTTTTTTTTGGATCAGAATATATTAAGTTAGATTTATATTTAAATACCGTGCGAAGTGGAGGAGCTAAGTATATCAGTGAAGCGAACCTTGGACACCATTGCGACTGCTTTAGACGAAACTGGGAAGACACTCTTACGATGATAACGATGACGTCTTAATTTTTCAGTGTTTGGGTGTAAAATACCTAAGTATATCTAATATTTCAGTAGGCAATACCTATACTTAAATTTGAATTCTTCTGTTGTCTGATATCGGTATGTTTGTCAGTGTTAATTATTTTTTAAGCTACAGCATAGTTCGGAATCAGATTATTGTATGAGCTGTTGTAACAGTTAATTTCATTTAAAAATCCAAACTTCTATCATTTTTAGCTTCCAAAAATTGTTATGGGATTACAATATTCCCGACTTAAAGATCTTCATAATTTAAAGAAAACCCAGTTCATTTGGTATCTGGAAATCTGACAGACTCACAGGCAGCTAATTTCGCATTTATAAATGCGAACATTTTAATAGCAAAGTAACTGAAGCACTGTATACTTAGTTGTTGACCAGTCTCAATAGGATCGCGGAGTGAACCAGCGACCTCCATCGTGTTTTTAGATGAAAGATTTTAAATACATTACCAAGAAACAGTTTATCTAAAACAGTGGTTACCAAACTGTCGGTCGCAGCCGGCATTTTTTCTTTGGTCTTATTAATTAATAAAAAAATTTGGTCTTAATAATAAGTAAATAATTCACACATCTCATACATTGACCTGACTCCGTACTAAGTAGTAAGCGCTGGGGTTACAGATATCAGACAACAGAGGATCACAAATATAATACTTACTTAAAAACATATGCTAATATGTATAATAACACCCAGACAGAGAAGGTTAGGTAGGACCCGTGCGCCTTCTTAAAAGGAAATCAGTCAGTGGTTCGAAATTGAATCCACGAATGTTTAACAATGCGTATATTGGGGGCGATAGTAGAAAAAAATATTACATCTTGTCCTATTTATTGGAGATAGGTTGTCGAAAAAAAAATTCGATGAATTTCGAAAAGCCGTTCATCAAATGTTGTTCAAAATGGTTAGAAGAACACGTAAATTAACGGATGCAAATGTTTATTGATACATCCTGTACCTTTTGCATGCGCGCCTAGAGTGATCTAGGCTTGGTTCAGCGTGAGACAAGTAAGTACAGACTATACTGAACTCGTGCGGGGGAGACACGATAAGATAAACTGCTCAGCGCGTAGGTCAACGTACTACAACTTCGATATCAATGTTAGCTAGAGCCGGCCTTTGTTTCTTTATCTTGTTACACAAGCTCAGCTCCTTCTTGTAGGGCCGATTTAGGTATGTGATGTTCTTAGACAAGCCATCTGAGTGTTTTAGATAAAAAGTTTGAAAAACACTGTCTTAAAGCATGATAGTCCGCATACCTACTCGCAACCGATCTCTGGAAGATGGGTGGTTAACTTTTAACCTCCCATCATCCATAGAAAACTGCCCGTTTCCCCAAACTCGCTCTTATAGTATAAACATTAGAGTACATTTCAACCTTGTCGACTTTTTACGTAAGTTGGCTTGGGTTTAAAGGATTGCTGTCAACCCGTCACCGCGTAGGAAGCAGGCAGCGTCTGTTGTTTAATGAAATTATAAAGTGAAACTAAATCAGTGGCGTTGGGGGGGTTAAACGAATTCGTGGCGGCGAAAATGAGCGCACTCCATTGATATTTCAGTTTTGAATAGGTGTAGGTACTTATATTTAATTTTTGAATGAGCATAGCATTTACGTTCTGTTTTTTTTTTGCAATAAAGAGTATCGCTATCTATCTATATTATACCGCCTATAAGACAAGACCATGTTTGTTGTGTGTTTCACTTATGTATTCTATTCCTGGGCAATATCTATTATCTTTTATATTTCAGTGTCACAGACACCGAATGGAGTTACAACGCGTACCAAGAGGTTTACTCCCTCACGTGGCCCTGCCCCGACTGCGGAATGGTCCTCTGCCTGTCCCCTCTCGAGAGACTCCAACACAAATACTTCACTTGCTCATCAAGACCAGACGAGAAGCAAGAGCCGTCGGTAGCGCCAAAGGAAATGAGACCTAATACGAAAGAGTATAAGTGCGAAACTTGTGGGAGCACGCTGTATATGACGCCAGTTGAAATATTGAAACATAAGAAGAGTTGTAAGATGAAATAAATTTGAAAAGCAAAGGTATTGGTTTTATTACTTATATATGAAAGAATGAGAAAGAGGATTTTCGCAACTGAAAAATCCGTTAGATTTTTTTTTATTCGCACAACACCTCATACACTATACATACCTGACTTCGTACTAAGTAGATTAAGCACTTGTGCTACAGATATCAGACAAAGTAAATATCAGAAAAATATCAGAAAAAAAACTTACTTAATTTTTTTTCAAACTTGGACCTCACATTAACGTTACGCCATCTATCGGATTTTGCATTTGCAAACACCCGCATTAAATCATGTTTACAAGTTTCAGAAAGTCTTTACCTAATTTATAATTTTATTGATTGTTTTCAAAATAGTATGTAGGTAATTAGATTAAATAGAAGAAAAAATGTATAATATTAATAACAAAATTCGTGTTTATGAACAAGTTAGGTAAACATCTATGCTAAGGCAGGCCTGTTCCACTCCGCGTGTAGGTATCGAACTTGCAAGTACATGCGGCGGCCCCTCCGGAGGGGAAAATTAGTAGAAAATCACGAACGAGCAGCGCCGCACGCGCGACAGTTGCTTGCGATAGAAAGAGAACGCACTTCTAGGTATGAATAATGGTAGGCATTGAACGCTGGGCGGTTCGGAATTTCACGTTATAGTAGTCTGAGTCTTTATTTCCATAAACGGTTTTTAGAAGTGGGTCTTCTGTACCTTGTACTATTAAGTATTCTGTGGCTAAGGCGCAATTTAAAAGAAAAGCTGTTATCACTTTGTTCGTAAGCAAGGTAAGTATAATTATTAGTACACTTGCCCGTTTAATTATAGCGCAATAGATTTGTGCAGCTATCATACACGGGTAAAAATATTAGTGTTGCCGAATCATCGATGGGTTTAATATCGATAGATTACCTCGAATAACAAAAATATTGAGTCTTAATTTGAGATCACATACTGTCCTAGTCAGATTTTTCTTTTGTACCAGGAACTACGAAGGTACCAAAATACTTATGTAGGTATCAATGTCTTGATTATAAGATACCCCTGATGGTAAGCGATTACCGCCCATGGACACCTGCAACACCAGCGGTGTCACAAGTTTAACTGTGGGAGAGCTACGCTTCGGCATGAATGGGCCGGCTCGACCGGAGTGATACCACTGCCTCACAGAAAACCAGCGTGAAGCAGCCCCTGTGCTGTATTTCGCCGAGTGAGTGAGGGTACCGGAGGCCCACCCGGGGGGGAAGGGGATAAAAGGTTGGCAGCGCACTTGTAACTCCACTGGTTTTGCAAGTGTCCATGAGCGGCGGCAATTGCTTACCATCAGGTGATCCGCCTGCTCGTCTGCTACCTATCACATAAAAAAAAAAAAAGTGCGCTGCTTACCTTTTAACCCCCCCTTTTCACTGGATTGGGCCTCGTACCTCACTCACGCAGCGAAACACAGCGCACTGAGTGCTGTGCGCTGTGTTTCACGCCGCAGCAGTAGCTTCACGCCGGTTTTCTGTGAGAACGTGGTATTACTCCGGTCGAGCCGGCATTCATGCTGAAGCGTGGGTCTCCCACTCGATCAATCGCCATCTAGATCTCTACCTTAGCGTTATCCTTGAGAGTAAATTTAGCTGACCCAAGGTTACGGCGCTATAATTAAAACGAGCCAATGTTAAACCGCTATCGACAGTCGACACTCATTACAACACTAGTAAAGATACACCCGCAGCGAACCGGTCTGCGCACACGCACCGCAGCCGCCGGGCGGGTCACGACGCCGTCCCGGTGTCAGGCTTATTTTAGACCGATATCATTAATAATTACAACTTGCACGGGAAAGCACTGGTATTTGTCTCATCTGATGGTAACACGACTATATATGTGATCCAATCAAAATAAACTATCTGAAAAGTGGCTTTCGGTTTTGGACTGATTTCTGTTGGTATAAACACAATAGATCAGACTGGTCGCATTAAAACTGTTCGTGATGGAGGACTAAACCGCCACAGAATACTTATTAGTACAAGTACAGAAAGCCCACTCCTAAAAACCGTTTATGGAAATAAAGACTCAGGCTACCATAAAATAACGTTGAAATTCCGGCCGCCCGGCGCGGCGTTCTATACCTACAATTATTCATACCTAGAAGTGCGTTCTCTTTCTATCGCAAGCAGTTGCTTGCGATAGAAAGAGAACGCACTTCTAGGTATGAATAATTGTACTCGCGCATGCGTCGCCGCTCGCTCGTGATTTTCTACTAATTAGCCCCTCCGGAGGGGGCCGCCGCATGTACTTGCAAGTTTGATACCTACTTACACGCAGAGTGGGACAGGCCTGAAACCGCATAAAAGCAAATACAAATTAAACACTACTATTACTTATTAAAAAATAATTGCCTGGTGAATACATATAGGCATTAATATATTTTTTGTATTGAAATACAGCTGGATTTTTAGTTTGCTTATTTTTATGATCTAACCTGCTAAAGGGGCTTTATTCGTGTTTGTACAGCCACTAGAAAAGTAAAGTACCTATACTCCAAACTGGAATTCAAGACCAAAAAATCTACGACAGATACGTCACTGTCAAATCTGTTAATGTCACTTATGTCATTTTTAAGTGACGTTTTCAGGTTTCGCCAACCTTTTTGACATTATTTTTCTTATTATGCCTTAGAGTAGACAGCCACTGGAGATGCCCTAACGTCCGCGCTTCTAACAATTTTTTTCACCATTTTTTTGCGGGGGGACGAGGTAAACACGTACAGCACACCACCAAAAATTTTAATACTCAACAGTCACAAATTTTGCTGTCACGATAAACGCACACTACAGAAAAATTTAACACATCAAAAAATACACGCTCACAAATAAAGATTTCACGTAACTATGCAGCATACATACGAAAAAGACAGTGATGGGGACACAAAGAATGAGTCAAATCAGTTTGGTGAATGAACTTATATATAAAATTGTAAGTGTAAAAATTCTGCACATTGAAGATAAATAAATATTTATTAGTCAGTTTGTAAAATAAAACCGGCCAAGAGCGTGTCGGACACGCACATGAAAGTGTTCCGTATCCAAAAGATGGTTCCATACATTACCATTTAGTTAGGGCAACTGCACGTCATAAGTTGGTCAAGTTGTATTAAAAATACTATGTATGATACAGAGTCCGCTAAAGTTTTCGTTAAAAGTACAGTCAGCCACACATCAGGTTACCACAATCTGTCAAATTTCCTCAACTGATATTCAACTTAATGTGTATGACAGTATTTACTGTGATGTGTGGCTGTACGTAGGTACTTACTTGGAGGTATAGAGCATATTTTTTTCAGAATTATTTTAATAGTATTTCAAAGTTGGGGGGGGGGAGAGGAAGCTCTAATTTTAACTTTGTATTAATATATCTCGAAAACTGGGGGGTTTGATCCACATTAGGTCAAGGGCAATTATTGTTGTATTTAAAGATACCTTTTTAACGATACCGACCAGACGATGGGGTAAGTCGAATTTATTTTCGAATTAAACTTTTCGCTGTATGGAAAGGGGGGTGAAAAATAATTATTTTTCAATAATGTTAAAAACCAATTGTTGGATTATCAGTATACATCTCTTCACCAATTTTCAGTGGCAATCGGTGCAGAAACGGCGGAGAACTAGCCAGGACAGACAGACAGACAGACGGACAGACATGACGAGTAGACTACGGAACCCTAAAAAATGGTGAAGTTGTGCAATATGTACATACTAAAACGTAAAAAATTACAAATGTGCGCTAGTTTGGGGTTTAACATTTGGACAAACAAAGGGAGAGTAATTTAAACAATATATTTTTAATTAGAATGATTTATTGAAATATTACAAAAATTCCTTATTACGCATTTATATTGATTTTCAAAATGAATAAGTTTATTGTACACGTGTCGAATATATTTCTGGGGGTCTAATTTTTTTGACATAATTGGATAAACGAACATTCGTATACTTTTCTATATTAAAATTAGCGAGCTCCAATTATGGTTTACTATCTACTCCGTTATCATGCATGATACTCCCGGACCACTATATTTTATTTCCTTTTACCTCGAAATATTTATAGCCACCAATCCTTTTTATTTTTAGAATAAATTCCAACATCGTATGACTGAAGAAAGGACAGTAATTTCTCTAATTCTAATATTATTTAATTATAATATTATAATATACGTCTATACTATTTATTCAAAATATAATGAAAAGAACGGATTTTGAAACTAACTGCAGTGAGTGAATGATTCATTCAAATGTCGAGTTGATTTTAATTGGTCCCATCACTAGGACCGATACCACGATATCATTATTAAATTTTTCTGTCGTTTACGTATCGTAACGGTTTTTTATTAAAATAGATTTTCTAGTTTAATACACATTTAATAATTAATAAAAGTCATTACTTATGATAGGAAAACGCGATCTTGTTGCGAATTTTAGCTGTCAGATCGCCTTTTACATGAAAATACTGCACAATTCACCATTTTTAAGAGAAACGTCACGCGACACGGAGCGATGCAAAATGGCGATGTAGCGACATCCAAGTAGTTTGTATAACTTAGTTGACCAGTTCCGAATAGTTGACCAATGTACTTTGCCGGAGGGGAAACGCCCGGTATGGCATCTCCAGTGGCTATATACTCAAAGTATTATGCAGACTAAACTGTCAAATTTCCATACATTGTTAAATGTTGTGGGTAGATACCAAAGTTATTAACACCTGAAGTGTTACAAGCACAATCCATCTTTGTAAACTAAAATTCGGATGGTTAAGTTTTTATTAATGTCTTGTATTTAAATGAAAAAAAGTTTTAAAATATTTTTTTTAATTAGATAGCACAATTACCATAAAGAAATTACATCATGATGTTGTTTTAGAAAAAAAGGGGTACCTATTACTATACTATGGTACGATCATTTTATTACAGTTTTGATTACAGTAGCCACATTGTAGTAGATTTTTGGTCTTGAATTCTAGTTTTGGGTATACTAACCTAACGCGGATTATGGAGAATAAAACTTTAAATACATACTTTTTCTCCATATTTCGTTTTAATGGTACCTACGCGTAGAAGCGGCCTTGTCCTCCGCGTCTCAAATGTGCTGGCTATAACAGCATTAAGCATAATTAGCTGTTTGTCCATACGACCTCGCCGATCCAAACTCGACCAATTGCGTGTCGGCCCAGGAAGCAACTGTCTTGACTGATGCGAAAATACATAGTAGTAATTTGGTAGGCTCTATCAAATGTATTGAACGATTATGGACTTATGTTTACGAGAATAAGATGGAAAACTTTGAAAATGAAAAGTGAAACAAATTACACAATAGCAATTAATTGTGTTTTTTTGTAGTTTTTTTTTGGATCAGAATAAATTCGTTAGATTTATTCAAATACCGTGCGAAGTAGAGGAGCTAAGTATATCAGGAAGCGAACCTGGACTCCTTGCGACTGCTTTAGACGAAACTGGGAAGACCTCTTACGATGATGCGTGAGTCTTAATTCGAACACTTGTGTTTGTTCAGTGTTTGGGTGTAAGATACCTAAGTATAATATTTCAGTAGGCAATACCTATATTTGAATTTGAATTCTTCTGTTGTCTGATATCGGTATGTTTGTCAGTGTTAATTATTTTTTAAGCTACGCATTGTTACGGAATCAGATTATTGTATGAGCTGTTGTAACAGTTTATCAATTCAAAATCCAAACTTCTATCATTTTTAGCTTCCAAAAATTGTTATGGAATTACAATATTCCCGACTTAAAGATCTTCATAATTTAAAGAAAACCCAGTTCATTTGGTATCTGAAATCTGACAGACTCACAGGCAGCTAATTTCGCATTTATAAATGCGAACATTTTAATAGCAAAGTAACTGAAGCACTGTATACTTAGTTGTTGACCAGTCTCAACCAATAGGATCGCGGAGTGAACCAGCGACCTCCATCGTGTGTTTTTAGATGAAACGATTTTAAATACATTACCAAGGAACAGTTTATCTAAAACAGTGGTTACCAAACTGTCGGTCGCCGGCATTTTTTCTTTGGTCGTATTAATTACTTAGGTTTTTTCATATCGCGCTGCGCGTCTCTACTGAGGAGGCTGCGAGCCAGCCCTAATGGCATCCTTAAGGTGTGGGCAGACCGTTAGGACGCGCCTATTACGGGCGGCTGGATGCAATTGCATGCTCATTAAGTGAAATGTAGTTGCATTTTAAATTTTAATTTTATAATTCTAACCTTGTTGTAATATGGACTAATAATCTGAAATACAACGATTATTATTATTATATTTTGGCTCATAGATTGGCTCAACCTCAGCCTGATGATAAGCTTTGCTTATTCATCAGGCTGATGTGAGCCAATCAAGAGCCTATGTTGCAGTCACACCGGACGCGAAGGCACCGGCACCACATCGTTGGTTCCGTGCGCCTTATAAGGACATCAGTGTGTGAATCCACCTCTGAATTTTTTTTTTTTTTTTTTTTTTATGTGATAGGTAGCAGACGAGCAGGCGGATCACTGATGGAAGCAATTGCCGCCGCCCATCGACACATGGCAACACCAGTGGGTAACATGCGCTGCTAACCTTTATCCCCTTCCCCCCCGATGTGGCTCCGGTACCCTCACTCAGCTCGGCGAAACACAAACACAGGGGCTGCTTCACGCCGGTTTTCTGTGAGGCAGTGGTATCACTCCGGTCGAGCGGCCCATTCAGCCGAAGCGTGGCTCTCCCACAGTTAAATGAACAGAATGTTTAACAGTGTTATATTTGGGAAAAAAACAAGTAAAAAGTAAAGTAGAGCTATATATACTGTCCCACTGCAGGGCAAAGACCTCCATCATAGAAATCAAGTTATCGCTACTATGATGGGATTAGGCTTAATCACCACGCTTGCCTAATGCGGATTGGTGATCACAAACACGAGCTATGTGTATATTTGGGGAAGATAGTTGAAAAACTCTACCTACATCTTATCCTATTTATGGGGAGATAGTCGAAAAAAAAATTCGACGAATTTCGAATAGGTAGTCGTTGAACAAAATATTGTTCAAAATGTTAGTACATTCAGTAGGTATGCCAATGTTTATGTACCTATAGATTGATCAGATCTTGGCTTAGTTCGGCGTGAGACAGGTAAGTACAGACTATACTGAACTCGTGCGGGGGAGACACGATAAGATAAACTGCCCAGCGCGTAGGTCAACGAACAGCTTCGCTAGAGCAGACCTTCTTTATTTATTTATTTTGTGAAACAAGTGCTCAGCTCAAGGGCCTTCTTTTGGGGTCGATGTATATTATGATGTTCTTTGATATTTACTTACCTAAGTGCTACAAGCATGCCATAATATGAGTCTTTTAGATAAAAAGTTTGATAAACACTGTCTTAAAATGATAGTAGCCGACCTACCTAATCGCCCGATCTCTGAAGATGGGTGTTAACTTTTAACCTCCCATCATCCATAGAAAACTGCCCGTTTCCCAAACTCGCTCTTATAGTTAAACATTAGAGTACATTTCAACCTTGTCGACTTTTTACGTAAGTTGGCATGGGTTTAAAGGATTGCTGTCAACCCGTCACCGCGTAGGAAGCAGGCAGCGTCTGTTGTTTAATGAAATTATAAAGTGAAACTAAATCAGTGGCGTTGGGGGGGTTAAACGAATTCGTGGCTGGCGAAAATGAGCGAGTTCAGGGGGTCCATCCAGTTAGCTAAGGCTGGGTGTAGTGACAGATGAGAGGTATCGTGTAGGTAAATACAAGTAAACACACATACCTATCTAACACACATTTCAACAAACCGCGTCTGAAGTAGGTAAGTATTATGACCTTAAACAAAGTGGATGTTACTATCGAATCGGAGCACCCGATACACGCTCTGTTTTGAATGTGACAGGAATAGTTTTTTAGATTTTCGCATTGCATAATAGCTATAAAATACGGGAATTAACGCGATATGTTGTTAAGTAATGTATATTGTATGTAGTTACTGCTTCACGTTTCGGCTACGTTGCATTAGGTACAGACAGCCGCACATCAGGTTACTACAATCTGTCAAATTTCTTCAATCGAAACCTCACCTTTATGTCAAAACGTGTTTGGTTCAATATCAACTGAGGAAAGACAGATTGTAGTAGTAATGCGGCTGTCCGTACATC
Source organism: Cnaphalocrocis medinalis (assembly GCA_014851415.1). NCBI lineage: Eukaryota > Metazoa > Arthropoda > Insecta > Lepidoptera > Crambidae > Cnaphalocrocis > Cnaphalocrocis medinalis. The sequence goes on along the minus strand of CM026291.1, from coordinate 14,439,663 downwards.
CAAGTACAATACAATATCATTAATTATTAATGTGACAGGAATATTCTAATTCGTTACGGGACGACCTGGGAATCGAACCCAGGTCCCTGAGTTCATGGTCCGATATTTAAACCACTAGACCAAAAGAGTAGGTAGGTACGTAATAGGTACGTATGTGATCGCGTGGCGTCTTACCGTCGTATCCTTATCCAACCTCAGCTTCAACTCTTGAGTTCCCAAGGTTCTGTGGTATCAGATACCATTACTAATCCTTAGGATACATAATATACCTGAGTCAGATTGTCAGCGTTGTAGCTTGTCAATTTATCCCCGGCAAGTCACGATTACGGCCTCTTGGTGACACCATGACTTTATTGAGAGAACATCTTCTTATGAAAGGTGTGGAGACGACTAATATATTTAAATTAGTTTTTTTTTTAATTCTCCAATTTTTCTGATGAAACGCTTTTAAACTTTATTACCTGCCCTAGTTGGAGGACTTAAAGGTGTTTTACAACAATCAATCGAGCATTAATAAAATCATAAAATGGAAGTCAACGTCAATCGATAGTTTCTACTATCAATCGATTGTCGAGCGACATCGATCGAAGATGACTGACGTCCATCAATTAAAGCTACCAGACCAGAAGCTACCGAACAGGTGTGAACGGCGTTGATCGATGTCCTCGATCGTCATTTAGCCGATTGATCTGGTGACATCCTTAGGTACCTACCCTGCCTTAGGATATTGGTAGTCCCATGCACTTTTTGGTAACCCAGAGGAAGAGGACGTGGCGGTGTTTGTTATTAGAGTAGTCATGCAAATAATCTTAGTTTAAAAGTTAGGTAAGTACTACACATAATCTACTCACGTTCACGGCCAAGTGACCTAGACCTAGTAGGGGTGAACCACCCCCTCCCCCCCACTATGTATACACCACTGATGCTAGAGATATAACATTTTGATGATCGTGTCTCTACCAATTGGTGATCGATCAAGGGATAAGTAGTTCTTGTAGAAACTATCGATCGACCACAAATTTCCGATTCTACCATTGATTGATCGATCGATTATTGTAGTAACACTGTAAGAAGGTAAACGAGAGGATGACCCGTCGTCGTCCCAGAGGAGTCAGGCATGTTCTAGTAATGTTGTGTTGGTGACTACTCCAACGCATTCTATGTGCTAAGCAGCTGTAGAGAAGCGTCGCGCGGCACCGCGGCAGTCGCCATCTATCGCCGAAGCTATGGATCGTGTCCCGAGATCGTGCTCGATTTGAATATGATCTTATTACCCGAAGCGTGGAATAGATTGTTATTTAGCGGTAGACAAATAGTAATGGACCGTTTTTAGGAGGCCAATTTCAAACTCGGCATTACGTTCGTTGGTTTAGCGCCCCAAAATAAGTATGGATGACACTTCTAGTGTGTAATTCCTATTTCACGGACAAAATCCAGCCCAGTCTGGCAAAGCGCGAGATAGCGAGGAGACGCTAGTCGGAGTGGTCTGAGGTGGTCGTGCGACTTGTAGTTGCGTAAACCTATGAATACCTACCTTATACTTATGATTTGGCGCCTATGACGCCGGATAGTGACCCGCTCTCCCTATTACTGGGCCTGACCTGGACTGGTAGTGACCAAATGCGCAATCGTCCAGTAATAGGGGACAAGAAGCAGATGTTGGAATGTCTAATAGTGTACCTCTGCCTTGATAGAAGATGGGGGTAGGCAGTAGCGAGGAAGCGCTGTTTAAGTAGTCGGAGGTGGTCGTGCGATTTGTCGTTGCGTAAACCTATTATAATACTTATGATTAGGTACCTATGACGCCGGTCACTACCAAATGCGCCATCGTGGCAAGCAGCAGGTGTTGGAATGTAGTGTACCTTTCCTACCTTGATAGAAGATGGGGCTAGATAGCGAGGAGGCGCTGGTCGGAGTGGTCGGAGGTGGTCGTGCGATTTGTCGCTGCGTAAACCTGACTATTCATAAGTATTTTTGATTAGGTATGACGCCGGGTGACTACCAAATGCGCCATCGTCCAGTAATAGGGGACAAGAAGCAGGTGTTGGAATGTCTAATAGTGTACCTCTGCCTTGATAGAAGATGGGGCTAGATAGCGAGGAGGCGCTGGTCGGAGTGGTCGGAGGTGGTCGTGCGATTTGTCGCTGCGATATTATCTCGGTCGTAATTCGGCCGCGACTGCCGTGCGTGTCGGCGCTCGCCGCGATTTCTTCACAGAGCCCTGGGGTACACTCGGAGCAGAAAGTTTACTGGCCCTATTGATGTTGGGCTGTAGTTCGCTGGGTTGGTGATGCCAATAAAAGTAAGATAGGTATTAGCAAAACTAGTGTTTCACATTTCACAGAGGTTCCTACTCGCAGGATATTTCGTGCAACCTTGCTCCTGCTGACCCTGTTGGTCTAGTGGTTTAAGTACCTGGCCGTGATCTTTCCTGGGTTCGATCCCCGAGGTTAAGCAAAACGTTTCGAATCTTTCGAATATAGCATACCAATCCGCATTAGGCAAGCGTGATGATTTGATGAAGCCTAATCCCATCATAGTAACGACGACTAGATTTCTATGATGGAGGCCTTTGCCCTGTGGGCCAGTAAGTAATAAAGGATGATACAGGTCGATTCACGAAAGATGACCACAAATGACGATCATCTACGCGTAATGTCATGAAAAAATTGCTCATTCTTAATTTGACAGATTACTTATAAGGCTGAACATATTCTCTCAGCCTGATGCTAAGCAATAGGAGTGGGCTACGTTGCAGTTGCAACAGACGCGATGGCACGGCATCACATCCCTAGGCACTAAAATACTGGCGCGCGAGATGCTTCTTCACGCTTCGTTTGAAGGAGTCCATATTGTAGGACAGAGGAAACTCTTTCATGTTCAACATACTTTAATTAATAGAACATGTTTTTAGGGTTCCGTAGCCAAAATGGCAAAAACGGAACCCTTATAGTTTCGTCATGTCCGTCTGTCCGTCTGTCCGTCTGTCCGTCTGTCCGTCTGTCACAGCCGATTACTTCGGAAACTATAAGTACTACAGTGATGAAATTTGATGGGAATATGTGTTGTATGAACCGCTACAAAAATATGACACTAAATAGTAAAAAAAAGAATTGGGGGTGGGGCCCCCCATACATGTAACTGAGGGATAAATTTTTTTTTCGATGTACATACCCGTGTGGGGTATCAATGGAAAGGTCTTTTAAAATGATATAAAGTTTTCTAAAAAACATTTTTTCTTAAAGTGAACGGTTTTTGAGATATCAGCTCTCAAAGTCGTAAAAAGTATGTCCCCCCCCCTCTATTTTTATAACTACGGGGTATAAAATTCTAAAAAAAATAGAGGTGATGCATGCTAATTAACTCTTTCAACGATTTTGGTTTGATCAAAGTATCTCTTATAGTTTTTGAGATAGGTTGATTTAACTGTAATTTTGGTAAGTTATTGTGGCTTACACTGAAAACGATGGCTGAACCTTATAAGATAGATCAAAAAATATACTACAGTATTGTACACCTTTAAAAACCCGCGATATTTGCTGCTACGGAACCCTTGTGGCGCGAGCCCGACTCGCACTTGGCCGGTTTTTTTGTCTTAACACGTTGGTGGACAGTAAAAATTGAAAATTTCTTCCAAAATGACACTACTTATTTGCATACATCGTCTGTGGGCGTACTGTCAAAGCAGTTGCACTTTAACCCCCTAAATGGTATCGTTTCGTGACAGTACGCCTATAGGCGCCCATCGCGGCGGTCATCTGAAGGTTGGTAATCTTTGTCGGATGCGTATTCCCCATCATCAGCAATATGGATCTTATGGTTTTTGGTCCCTTTCTATAGATAAATTCATTATTGTTTCAAATATCAAAAACAAACAATCACTAATTTTCGACATGAAATTACCTTTATACGTAAATTGCAACAATTGAATTTGAATATTTCGATAAATAAAACAGTAAAAATACGTTGATTACTTACCACGGTAGCCGTTATTTGCGCGCGGAAAACATAAGGTGACACGAAGTCAGGTCAGGTGACAGTACGTGACTAAATGTATGAAAACACGACGCCCATAGGCGTAGTGAGCGGGAGGGGAGGGACCAGAATTCTATCAATGTGTGTGTACCTTAACGTGTTGTAGACCTTATGCCAGATGACAGTATGAAGACGGGATTGCTTTTGCGGCGACACTACTACATGGCCCACCTTGTAAGAGTATTAAAAATCAAACGCCCTCAGACGTACTGCCGTGAAATGAATAAAAACTAGGACGTCTATAGGCGTTCTGCCGTATCATTGTTTGCTACCTAAACGCCTGTGGACGTTACTGTCCACCATCGTGTTAAGTCTTCATTTGTGGTCATCTTTCGTGAACATAGTTCAGGTTTATGATGACCAATCCGCATTAGCTAGGCAATTTAAGCGTGGTGATTAGGTAAGCCTTATCCCATCATAGTAGCGTTGACTTGATTTCTATGATGGAGGCCTTTGCCCAGTGGGCCAAGTAATACAGGATGATACTTTTGCTCCCGCTGCCTCCCAGGCCTCCCCGCAGGTCCGAGCTCCCAGTAGATAGGGCCGCGGAGCTCGTGAGCGATGCTCACCCAGATAACAATTGCTTTGTTTCGCTGTAAAACTCGAAAATTAACATCATTTGCCAACGCCCGATCGCGCCGCCGATACCGACACTAGATTCTTCAGGTCCAAGTCATAAGACATCGGTTGACTTCGTAACTTCTAGCAATAGGCCGTCGCCAACCCACATCGCATCGCGGTAAATGTATTACAATACATTTGCCGGTGTCCTACTTCATAACATTTAATGTTATAGCTGGACTGATAATAATGCGCCGATCGATACTTACTTATTTTTTTAAATGTTAGAGTTGGCAGACAAGCAGAAGAATCAACTGATGGTCAACATTTTTTTTTCTTTCTTTCTTTCTATTGCCCCCTGTTGGTCTAGTGGTTTAAGTACCGGGCCGTGATCTCGGGGTCCCGGGTTCGATTCCCGGGTCGAGCAAAAGTATGTTTCGAATTTTTCGAACATAGCTCGGGTTTGTGATCACCAATCCGCATTAGGCAAGCGTTGTGATTAAGCCTAATCCGATCAAAGTAGCGATAACTTGATTTCTATGATGGAGGCCTTTGCCCTGCAGTGGGACAGTATATAGGCTGATACTTTTACTTTACTACTTTTTTTTCTTTCTATTGAATAGAAAATATTTATTAAAAAGAAAAACCCAGAGACCACCGAGACTCTCACTAGCCTGCTCAGGCACGGTCGTTCGAGGACTCTTTGCGGACCACCTACAACTCACCCTGGACCCTGGGAGAGCCAGAAGAAGATGCCCGGGTAAAGAGCCCCGGCTTGAATCAGCGTACTATCGCCCCACGGCACGAATTGAATGACCACGATGGAGATTTTTTTTATATTGAGGACAATCAAGATGACCCTACTCCGCCTGATGATATGGTCCGCCTCCGGCCGTGAGATCCAAATATGAGGTTGACAGGCACTTCCGGTTGATAAACTTTCATTCAGTACATTTGAATAAGAGTCGTTCGATTACGCTGTTAACAAAACGTGTCGCACAGGAAGTGATGATTTTAAGACAATTAGGTAATTATTCCTGAATAAAATTTAACATAAAACTCTTTTTTTTTTTTTTTTTTTTTTTTATGTGATAGGTAGCAGACGAGCAGGCGGATCACCTGATGGTAAGCAATTGCCGCCGCCCATGGACACATGCAACACCAGTGGAGTCACAAGTGCGCTGCTCTGTGCAAAGTGTTTCAAAAAAGAGAGATAGTGCCAAACTATTTTTATTTGCTTTGGAACAAAAGATACAGCCGCACTTCCGTGTGCAAAATTAAACAACACCACCCCTCAGATTACTATAAAAGGACGCGATTTTTTCGACGAAAGGCAGATCGAAACCCTCTTCGATCGTAATTGGTTGCAATTCTATGAGAATTAGCAATATGTAAAGCTCCGAAACTAACGTTTCGCTTTACTTCCTACTCATCTACGGCTGAATCGGTTGTTCCATTCTAACGAATGAGCAATATTATACGAAGCTTGAGATTATGTCTCGCTTCGTTGGTATCGGTTGCGTTATTCTATGAGAAATCGCAATATTGTAAGGCTAGAAATAATATTCGCTTTACCTACGTGAAATGGTTGTATTATTCTATGAGAAAATACAATATTATAAAGCTTGAGACTGTGTTTCGCTTTCTACACCTCTGAAACCCGACCTGGTACCTAATATTAGTTTTCTTGGCCTGTGAAATGCCATTAGGCTTAGTTTTCTTTTTGGGGGGAGGAAGAACGTTTGTTTTTAAAAATTTGTTTGCAACAATGTTTGCAGTTATGGGCTCATTGTCAAAGCTGGGAAGCTACACTATCTCCGGGTGACATTTGCTATATTATATTTAAAAAAAAACACAGGAATCCGTACTAAAACTCCAATAATGTAACCCGAGGTGTACCCGTGCGAAGCCGGGGAGGGTCGCTAGTATTTGAAAATATAATTCTGGCTTAGGTCGTTGTCCGGTTACCTTAATTTATATCGCCAAATCATCTACATTCTTATATAAATCGGTTAATTACCAACAGGTGAAACTCAATTAAATCAATAAAATGTTTAAATTAATGGACTTTAAGACAAGTAATTACCTGATTATTTACATTGTGATTGAATTACCTACCCGAAAAAACGTCGATTAATAACTAGTGTCGATGTTTTCTAAACAACAACAATTTCAGAAAAATACTTTTTATAAACAAACTTTCATTTAGAAATATAAAAATTAAAGTAAGTACGTTCATAGATTAAAATATGGGATCTCAGTGATTATTCACATATTTCCTGCGACCACCTTCATGCATCATGAGCTGTTTTGATCATCAAGGTTGAAGGTGGCCATGGAACTTGTTTTACATAAAATTTGGCTTAGTTTATGATATTTTAACTTATTATATAATCGGGATGTGGTCAAAGATTTGCCATATGAAATGTACTTAAATTTCGTCCGTAATGCTAAAGATTTAGCGATTACATTCGCGCGCGCTGCCTCTCAACTAGAGCGGTATCTCACACTTCTGCGAACTATCCTCTACTACTTTTTTAAGCTATTTCGCCGTAACCAAATATACGGCTATTCTCATTCAAAATTATGGGATCCCCTAAGTCTCTTAGTAATTCGTGAAAAATTGAGATACGCAATATTTTCAAAATGGATTTTCTGTATGTTTCAAAGGAGATATGGCTATTGGTTTAGGACCATTAGGTAGATATTGAATAAGCTAACCGATACAACAAAAATCAGAAAATGAGATTTTTTGAGATACCGCCTTTTGGCTTAGGAGGGCAGAATAGTAATGGACCGTTTTTAGGAGGCTAATTTCAAACTCGGTATTACGTTCGTTGGTTTAGCGTCCCAAAATAAGTCTGGATGTCACTTCTAGTGTGTGATTCCTATTTCACGGACAAAATCCGGCCCAGGCAAAGCGCATATTTACACGCGTGTGTAGGTACCTTTCCTACCTTCATAGAAGATAGGGGAAGATAACGAGGAGCGCTGAAGTGGTCAGAGGTGGTCGTGCGATTTTTCGTTGCGTAAACCTATGACGCCGGGTGACTACCAAATGCGCCATCGTCCAGTAATAGGGGATAAGAAGCAGGTGTTGGAATGTGTAATAGTGTACCTCTACCTTGATAGAAGATGGGGCTAGATAGCGAGGAGGCGCTGGTCAGAGTGGTTTTTTTTTATGTTATAGGTAGCAGACGAGCAGGCGGATCACCTGATAGTAAGCAATTGCCGCCGATCATAGACACTTCCAACACCAGTGGAGTTACAAGTGCGCTGCCAACCTTTTATCCCCTTCCCCCCGGGTGGGCCTCCGGTACCCTCACTCACTCGGCTAAACACAGCACAGGGGCTGCTTCACGCCGGTTTTCTGTGAGGCAGTGGTATCACTCCGGACTCGGAGGTGGTCGTGCGATTTGTCGCTCCGTAAACCTGACTATTAATATTTATGATTAGGTAGTAAAGCGCCATCATCCAGTAATAGGGGACAAGAAGCAGGTGTTGGAATGTCTAATAGTGTAGCTCTGCCTTGATAGAAGATGGGGCTAGATAGCGAGGAGGCGCTGGTCGGAGTGGTCGGAGGTGGTCGTGCGATTTGTCGCTGCGTAAACCTATTATAATACTTATGATTAATATGTATGTACCTATGAGTCACTACCAAATGTGCCATCGTCCAGTCCCCTATGACTGGACGATGGCAAAAATCAGGTGTTGGAATGTGTAATAGTGTACCTTTCCTACCTTGATAGAAGATGGGGCTAGATAGCGAGGAGGCGCTGGTCGGAGTGGTCGGAGGTGGTCGTGCGATTTGTCGCTGCGATATTATCTCGGTCGTAATTCGGCCGCGACTGCCGTGCGTGTCGGCGCTCGCCGCGATTTCTTCACAGAGCCCTGGGGTACACTCGGAGCAGAAAGTTTACTGGCCCTATTGACGTTGGGCTGTAGTTCGCTGGGTTGGTGATGCCAATAAAAGTAAGATATTAGCAAAACTAGTGTTTCACATTTCACAGAGGTTCCTACTCGCAGGATATTTCGTACAACCTTGCTCCTGCTGGCCCTGTTTGGTCTAGTGGTTTAAGTACTGGGCCGTGATTTCTCCTGGGTTCGATCCCCGAGGTTGAGCAAAACGTATGTTTCGAATCTTTCGAATATAGCATATCAATCCGCATTAGGCAAGCGTGATGACTAAGCCTAATCCCATCATAGTAGCGACGACTAGATTTCTATGATGGAGGCCTTTGCCCTGTGGGCCAGTAAGTAATAAAGGATGATACAGGTCGATTCACGAAAGATTACCACAAATGACGATCATCTACGCATGTAATGTCATGAAAAGGTTGCTCATTCTCAATTTGACACATTACTTATAAGGCTGAACATGTTCTCTCAGCCTGATGATAAGCAATAGGAGTGGGCTACATTGCAGTTGCAACAGACGCGATGGCACGGCATCACATCCCTATGCACTAAAATACTGGCGCGCGAGACGCTTCTTCACGCTTCGTTTGAAGGAGTCCATATTGTAGGACAGAGGAAACACATCCATGTTCAACATTCTATGTTTAATTGAACATGTTTTTGTCTTAAATCTTTATGAGATGACATGCGTAGACGAGCGTCATTTGTGGTCATCTTTCGTGAATCGACCAGGAGGCCAATTCTCGGTTTTCGCCTTCTATTTTGAGTCGACTTCATGGAACACATAGACCAATAGGAGAACAAGATAAGGAATGTCGACTGTAATCTTTGTTCTCATATTGGTTGTGCGTTCCATGAAGTCGAATCGACATAAAAGGCGAAAACCGAGAATTGGTCTCCTGTACTTTTGCTCCCGCTGCCTCCCAGGCCTCCCCGCAGGTCCGAGCTCCCAGTAGATAGGGCCGCGGAGCTCGTGAGCGATGCTCACCCAGATAACAATTGCTTTGTTTCGCTGTAAAACTCGAAAATTAACATCATTTGCCAACGCCCGATCGCGCCGCCGATACCGACACTAGATTCTTCAGGTCCAAGTCATAAGACATCGGTTGACTTCGTAACTTCTAGCAATAGGCCGTCGCCAACCCACATCGCATCGCGGTAAATGTATTACAATACATTTGCCGGTGTCCTACTTCATAACATTTAATGTATACTTAGCTGGACTGATAATGCGCCGATCGGTACTTACTTACTATTTTTTAAATATGAGAGTTGGCAGACAAGCAGAAGAATCAACTGATGGTCAACAATTTGTTTTTTATCTTTCTTTCTATTGAATAGAAAATATTTATTAAAGAAGAAAGAACCCAGAGACCACCAAGACTCTCACTAGCCTGCTCAGGCACGGCCGTTCGAGGTGCTACTCTTTGCTGACCACCCACAACTCACCCTGCACGATGGATGTTTTTTTTATATTGAGGACAATCAAGATGACCCTACTCCGCCTGATGGTAAGCGGCCGTGAGATCCAAATATGAGATTGACAGGCACAAAAGAACAGACAAAATGTCCATTGAGTCTGTCACTCTCACCCTGAAGGCCTGCTGAGATGCTGTTTCACGCCCCGCCTAAAAAACCCAGGATTGTAAGCAGGAGGAAACACTTCGAAGGGCACAGAGTATTGGACTGTAGGAGGTGGTATGAGGGAAACATTGTAATAAACATTTTGGCGATTAAAAAGAGTAACTGGCGAGTTTCTTGCCGGATCTTCTCGTCAGAATCAACTTTCCGATACCGGTGGTAGAATCGCATTATGTCTATTAATTTTTTTAGTATATCTTATGTATCAAGATATATATTTAATTTCATTTAAATCATATACATTACCTATCTTTAAATAGTTTTTAATATTTTCTTTATGTATGACGATTTGTAAATGCTGTGTACAAGCCTATGCAAATAAAGAATATTTGACTTTGACCTTGACTTTGACAGAAGGAGCTTAACCACTTGAATTGTTTTAGGGTTTTTAAAAAAAGAAAATATTTATTTTGGTCGAGGCGTCCGTCCAGGATGGAGGATGGAGTTAGACTGAGGATGAACTGTATGGGATGTAAGGCTATGGAAGGAAACCGATGACTGCGCAATAAAGGAGAGTAGGTAGGCGTAAAAGGGTGTGATACACCAGGTATAACAGTGCGCGCCAGCCTTGTTTGGATGGTATGTGGATAGCAAGCAACGCTGCGCATTTGGATGCGCAGCCCAGTCCTCCTTTTCACTTGGGCCATACGCGTAACAATAATGTGGTGTTTAGTTTTAATAGTCGCTGAGATGTTCGGATTCGATGGTGTTCGTGCGCTTATTGCTATTGCCGACTTGGTAGCTGACCGTTTCGCTTTTTAATCTCGGGTACTACAGCTTAAATGGAATTTATGTTCAAAATACGAAAACGTATTTAGGTAGGTATAGCTAACTGAATACTTTTGTCTAATATGTAATCTAGGTACCGCTTAATCAAGAAACCAACCAACCAAATATGTAGGTAATACCTAGGCCAAAACCCGTATTAAAAGGTACCTATTTGACCAAATGGTCATAGAAGGTTTAAAGAGAACCCGTAAGCATAAGCCTACTGCACAGCCATAGGACAAATGAATATCACACTGCCCAAGGTTTTTACGCACACAAAAAAATACGTTATGCTTACTACGACCTAACTACTGTATTCATGACGCGTGAAATATTTCTAAATCGCGTAAAATTCCGCCATTATGCTGCCCTTGTTCGTCTTAGCGCCACTTACATTTACCCTTCAAACCGTATTCTACCTTAACGATTTAATAATTGAGTCTACATTACAATAACACATGTTTACACGAGTCTAGCGATTCGCAAATTCGAATTTGGAATATCTTTCTTTTGCAAAAATAGAAATGCAATCCCAAAAGCCGGTGGTAGCTTTTGAATTGGAGGGTTTAAGGTTGATTATTGGTTGCATTTTGTAAATTAGTCTGTAAATAAATATTTTGCAACCTTTTACTGCCCGGGAGGTCCATCGTCAAAACTTGTCATATCTTACGTTTGTCCATGAACAAAGATGATATTGTTCAGAGTTACAGAAACGTAATTGCATTACAATTGGTTGTAATTTGGCGATTGACATTCTATATTTCGGCTGCGGTCTTTGTTGTGTATCGGCCATTGTGTTTTTGTGTTGCAACCGTGTTCTAAGCATGAAATATGTTCGGATGGTAATTGGTTGCCCTATTATCTGTGTTTTTAGTTCAATTGACTTTGAGGTTGCAAAGCTTGAAGCTATGTACAGATTGCTGCACATCAGGTTACTATCATCTATCAATTTTCTTCAATTACCTAACTAGTATTAGGTAAACCAAACGTGTTGGCCATTAAGTCCTCACCCTAATGAAAAAAAAATCATAGATTTGTAAATTACTAGGCACAGAGTAACTTATAATATACTAGGGGCCCAGTCCTCACTTTGGTTCGGGGCATTAGTTTCAATTTGAATCAATAGATGACGCTAGGTGTCGATTACATCGCGCAAGGGTTACACTGTTTTTCGGTTGGCTATAAGCCTTGTGGTCTATAGAATATGCCTCTTTATAAATAGTATAAGTAGCCCGCCCCACTTTGTTTCGGGACAGTAGTTCCACTATCTACCAATAGATGGTGCTGGGCGTTCATTGCATCGCGTTAGTGTTCCGCCTTTTCATTTTGTAAGTATTTAAGGTTTTTATAGATAGAAAATTGACGCATGGCTGTTCGTAGCTCATGGCAATGTACAAAATACCTATGTAAACCATCTTATCCTAACTAATATTATAAATGCGAAAGTAACTCTGTCTGTCCTGTCTCTCACTCCTTCACGCCAAAACTATTGAACGGATTTGAATTGGTATACAGATGGTCTAGACCCTGACGAAGGACATAGGACTACTTTTTATTGCAAAAAGGGGGTTGGTAATATAATTTTCACCTCCCCTTTTAACTAAAAGGGGAGGTGAAAATTATATAAAAAAAATGCTGTTTGTAGCTCCTATGTATAAATTACCTATGTAAAACCATATTTAATAAAAAACGGTTTGTCCGACTAAGTATACTTAACCTTTATTAACGCATAATTTGGGAAGAAAGGGAAGGAAGAAGGGTAGGGTCATGGCAACAAAGTATGTTACCAAAACGGACCGCTTCGGGATATTGGAGCAAACTGCCCAGTAAGCAGTAATTTACGCACGGCGGGCTGCGTATGCGCCGCAGTCCGCACGCACGCGTGGGAACGTTGCGTAATTAGTGTGATCGGATTAGGTAGTGCGATTTGGGGTCAATGTCCTCAAACAATACATTAGTATGGATACGCTAAGTTTCGGAAAGATTCTATATTGTATGTACGTCTAAAAGAACTTGTCTCCTATGAGAAATTTAAAAAGAAAACAGGTACCTAAATTAGATAAGTAAGTGCCTAAAACATTATTATTGGAATGAACAGCTTATTATCTAAATTTTAATCCATTTATAAGCGCCGTGGGCATGTCCATGTCAAGATTCCGCCCATAGACACCTGCAACACCAGTTGAGTTACAAATGCGCTACCAACCCTACCGCGACGAAACAGCGCATATTTGAATGTGGTTGTATACTTATTAGTGTACAGTGGCCAGCACATCAAGTTACTACAATCTGTCAAATTTTCTCAGTTGATAATGAACCAAACACGTTTGACATAAAAGTGAGGTTCGATTAAAGAAATTTGACAGATTGTAGTAACTTGATGTGCTGGCCACCGTACATAACTACAAAATCGTCACACTCAACTAATCTTATTTCCCTTTTAAGGTGCCTATCACCGGGACCCTGGGAAAGTACCTTAGTGGACTAATTGTCTCTGGGAGGGGGGAGGGGGGGAGTCTTTGTAAACAGCCGCCGGGCAATTTGCGTATCGAACGCTGCGATTGGCGCGGACTACTCACAGCTAATTGTGAGTACGGTCTGCAGAAAAATAACAACAAGACAATATGAATACCGTTTTTGGATTTAAATATGTACTGTAACATGTATGTGTGTGTTTGTATATGAATTCACAAATCTATCAGCTTATGGTTCCCCCTACTGTCTAGGCATAGAGACTGAAGGGGAGACCCATTTATCGTCGTAAGGCCCAGATAGCAGACACAATGGAAAATCAATTATTTAATGCCTTTTATGAAAGGCTTTTGGGTCTTACGACTTTATAAAGCACATAATACTTATAGTTTTAACAGTAAAACTATTAGTATTACGTATGTGCTTTATAAAGCCCATTCATGCAGAAGCCACGCTTCTGCATGAATGGGCCGGCTCGACCGTAGTGATACCACTGCCTCACAGAAAACCGGCATGAAGCAGCCCCTGTGCTGTGTTTCGCCGAGTGCGTGAGGGTACCAGAGGCCCACCCGGGGGAAGGAGATAAAAGGTTGGCAGCGCACTAGTGACTCCACTGGTGTTGCAGGTATCCATGGGCGGCGGCAATTGCTTACCATCAGTTGATCCGCCTGTTCGTCTGCTACCTATCACATAAAAAAATAACACATAAAATATGTGTAGAAACATAGGTACAATACCTACCGAGTATAAAATTCGCTTCTGCTGTCTGTCTGTCACATGGAATATAATTAGATCTTTACAACGCAACGGATTTTTTATAGATATAGTCATTTAAGAGAAAGGTTTCGTATATGTAAGTATAAAATATATACATGCATATTAGTTATTGCATCCGTGCGAAGCCGGAGCGGGTAACCTAGCGAGCTTAACAACAATTTCGTATTGAGATATATTTTTTTGCTGACTCTCCACATTCATTAAACGCAGAAGTGGTTCCGAGCGCATTAGCTCGAGGAGGTTTCCTTGAAGCACTGCTTGCAAATTGCTCGCGTTTCCTTCCAAGGCCCAAACCGGGGGGAAGGGGAGGAAGAGTAAGACTAAGAAAAACATTTATTGACCATAACACATTACATACCTACTGAAGACTGCAGTCGCCTTTATCCAAAACACGATACCAAAGATATTATTATCTAACACGATAGAACATTTTTAACAACTTTGTAGCCTTTACCTTTTTACGTCACCCTTAAATTGTCAAATTGGAAGAATAGGTATAGTACACAATTTAGCGTGTACCTATCTTAGTATGCGCTTGAGAATCTCAGATCATTTTTTTTAATCTGATCCTTTATCATTGACATCATTGATTTTAAGTGTGGGAGAGCCACGCTTCGGCATGAATGGGCCGGCTTGACCGGAGTGGTACCACTGCCTCACAGAAAACCGGCGTGAAGCAGCTCCTGTGCTGTGTTTCGCCAAGTGAGTGAGGGTACCGGAGGCCCACCCGGGGGGGGGAGGGGATAAAAGGTTAGCAGCGCTCTTGTTGCATGTGTTCATGGGCGGCGGCAATTGCTTACCATCAGGTGATCCGCCTGCTCGTCTGCTACCTATCACATAAAAAAAAAACCCTTAATGGGCAGTAGGTATAAATACAATTCATTGGTTTTGGACCTTATATCTAGCACATACCTAAGGTTCAAAATATGGTGTCTTACATATCGACAGAGCCCCATGAAGGGTTAAATTGTCAAATTGGAAGAATAGGTATAGTACACAATTTAGCGTGTAACCCACCCTATTAGTCTGCGCTTGAGAATCTCAGAAGAACATTTTTTTTAAAAATCTGATCCTTTATCATTGACATGCAGCCATAGCCGTTTTACATACATTATGGTAGGTATTCACCTGTTAATTTGCCGCGCTTTAGTCAATCCCACAGACTAGGGAGAAGATGGCCAATCCCGAGAATCCCCTCTTGGGCTCCTCTACTACTTACAAGAAGAAGAAATATATACTGTTCATATACCTCAATGATACTGTTGAATTGAGAACACTTCTTTTTTAAAGTCGGTTAAAAAGAAGAAAATTCATCAATTCTTTATTCGAAAAAAGCGTGCAATCCTCAAATCGCGCGCAAACGGTGGTTATTACGAAGTCGTGCGTTATGCGGACAATGCGTCCGCCCGCGGTGCTCGCTATTGTTGCGTTTTATCGATGGGGCCGTGACATTTGCGGGCACGCACTCACACCGGAGGAGTTTTCTTTTTAGGGACCGGTACTAGTTAATGCTTCGTAGGTTTTGGAGGAAAAAAACTGCGATAATCCCCGTTGGTTTAGTATTATAATTTTATTGTGAATTTTTAGTAAGAATAATAATTAATATTATTTTAGCG
Source organism: Cnaphalocrocis medinalis (assembly GCA_014851415.1). Classification (NCBI taxonomy): domain Eukaryota; kingdom Metazoa; phylum Arthropoda; class Insecta; order Lepidoptera; family Crambidae; genus Cnaphalocrocis; species Cnaphalocrocis medinalis. The sequence goes on along the minus strand of CM026291.1, from coordinate 14,423,875 downwards.
CGGGCCCTAACATAAAGGGAGAGACGAAGGCACATAGACTCCGATGGCTCGGCCACGTTGAATGAATGGTATCCGATCGGGGCGCCAAGAGGGCATATCTTGGGCAACCTACTGGTCGTCGGCCAGTGGGGCGACCAAGCTACCGATATGGCGGGATGTAGTGGACGCGGACCTGCAGGAATTGCAAGCAGGAGATTGGCGACAAGCTGCATAAGACCGAGACTAAGACTGGCGACATCTCGTATCGGAGGCCAAGACTCATTTTGGATCGTTGAGCCATCGGAGTAAGTGGTAACTAATACCTACATGGCTGTTCCTTACTTTATTTTTGGGACCTAAGTACTTTAGGTCAACCCAATAGATGGTGATTTGAGTCAATTCTATCGCGTAAGTGTTTCGCCTATTTTTGTTGAGCTATTCTAAAATAAATGTTCATTGATTAACGTCTTTATAAATAGTAAAGACTTATAGAAATTCTACTGCAGAACATTACTTTGTGATTAATGTCAGCATCAACATTCCCACAGCGAAGCGACAAGGGACGTCCGCTCCGCGCGGCGCCTCGGGGCGAATGAGACGGTCGTCGTTTTTTCGCGCGGGTAGTCGGGAATGTGACCGAATGTGCTATATGCGCACGCGCCGCGGGCCTAAAGACATTCTTACGGTAGGGATGCGACGTACCTGTGTCGATTATTGAATAATAAATTGTTGGTGTGGGTCGATATTTTATTTGAGCGACTAAGTGCCGCATTTAGAGACGATATTTAACCTTAAATGATGACCTATCATCTAATGGCATTATTTCTAATTGTGTGAAAACCAAAACATGGCGGATATCGTATGAACACTATACAAAAAATGTTTTAACAATAATCTATTCATATAATTATCCATTTGCGTTAAATACCACAAGCCCGAGAATTAGGGGCCAAATAAAACACTGAGAGAGTCGTACTTACACAAATAAAACGAAAATGTACGATAAAAAAAGTTTTTGGAAAATGTTACCTAATAATGGTCATTTTTACAATCGATATTTTCACATCCCTATTCTTTGTTGGACGGAATAAATTGTGCCCCTTAATCTTAATGCCTGCGTGGTCAATGCAATCTCAGCCGTGTTATCGCTTGTTTCATAAGTATGGCAATACAGGTCCACACGGCGACACGTGCAGTTACCCTGTTTGGACTATGAAACGTCCTTATATCTGAGACACAAGGGATGTTTTCGCACCGCGGGGGTAACTCAACGGTGTTCCTGACTGTATGCGTAAAAGGATTTAATTGAGCAAAGACTTATGAAGCCGTACTTATGTCTTTATAAAATAGTAACTTTATAAGGTACTTTCAAACGGCGCCAATAATATATCCACGCCTGAAGTGGTTAAATGTATATAGATATATGACTTCAAATGTAAATTTACTGTTTCTTAGCAAAATGCATTGAATGATGAAGATCATTTTGCCCTATGATTTATCGGAAATTTATTAAAAAAAACTTTTTATACAAAATAGGTCTCATAACTTGTTTATTCTGTAAGGTAAGCCGAAAATATTTTTGACGAATTTCCAAAAGTTATACAATAAATTGTTCAGAATAATTTTTCAGGGCGCGTTTTCCCTAACCTCTCTGGTTTTTGATGTTACCTCAGTTTCACGAATCAAGCTATTAAGTATAATAATCATGATCATCATCATTTCAGTCAATAGACGTCCATTGCTGGATATACGCCTACCCCAACGTTCTCCACACAAATCGGTCCTCATCCTGTCCTTATCCTGATCACTGAGTAACTTATATGTTGGTGGTGAGATCCGCTGTTGGCTGTTGTTGGGGTAGAAAGGTCCTTGAGTGTAAGACGCGTGCAGGAGGCCGCAGCCGTGGCAGGCCTCCCACCAGGTGTACCGACGATCTAGTCATAGTAAATGTCGCGGGAGTCCCTTGGAGTCTTACTATACCTATATAATAGGCCTTTGCATCTTAGCAGATGATTTAAGTAGCATTTTAAGTAGGGACACCACACCTTTGCTCGTAGCTGTACAGACCAATTCGCGATTGTATGTTTCGTCCGCATTTGCGGCAAGCGAAACGAGTGTCGACGGATGGGGGGTTACCAGCATGACGTCTAGCACGCTTTGATGCCAGTAAGTCAAACCAGGCTTGGTCGTGTTGGGCTATGCCTTCGGAGACTATCTTCCTCCAGCTGCGTCGGTCGACCAATGTTGAGATGGAAGGACTGTGTGAAACGGGACATGAATGCTTTCGGCATCCTGGTGAATAAGTGGGAGGATCTTGCTGCTGAGCGCCTCAGTCTTACTAACAAACTAGATTATAAGGGCCATTTTTTGGTAGCAGGAAGTTACCTAATGTACGCATCACGTTCTAAAGCAGCTGCCAACGGTACAATTACAACGCTGCCAATGATTTACGACCGTACAGTCACGTTAAGGATGTCTAATCTACATTTGAATTGCTTACTAACGATTACTTAACCTTGCTAAATTAATTAACACATTACTAGACTAGTGTTCGCCCTCACTTCGTATCGCATTAGTTTGAAATAGTACCAATAGATGGCGCTAGGCTAGGTTTTCTTTCACATAGTCTAATATCTTATTTTGCATAGTTAGGTACTCTTATGAATAACTTTAGGTTACATAGGAGCTAAACATACAAGGGGTATTTGTAAACATTTACATTCCTTTAACCATTTTAAACAACATAATATTTTGTTTAAGGACATTTCGATTTTTTTTCAATTCCCCAAATGGCACGTGACCCAAGTTGTAATTTTTTAATGCTAATTTCCAAAAGTCATAGAACAAAATGTTGCTCAGAATGTTTGGTAGATAGAACAGGTGGTTATAGGGATGTAAAAGTTCACAGATATTTCATTCATTCATTCACTTTGTTTCAGGACTTAGTTTTGCTTAGTTCCAATAGATGGCGGTAGGTGTTGACTACATCGCGCAAGTGTTTCGACTTTTCCGGTTACACATAAGCCTTTTGGTAGAAGTTATCTCTTTATAAATTGTACAGATTGACTTTGCTTCTGTACAGGTAGAAGTTATCTCTTTATAAATAGTACAGATTGACTTTGCTTCTGTACTTGAATGTACACGTCTATACTTATTGATCGTTTACCAATTGTCCATCCAAAGACGAGGAAGTCCCACCACCGAAATGTCAAGGGCACCCGTCACATCCAGACAAATGGACGAGCGGACGATCAATCATATGATTAAAATTGTATTTCTGAGAACAATCACGACGTAACAACCTTAGTTGTGATTGAGCACAAACTTGTTTTAAGTATTGTTTTATTGTTTCTAATGAGAATGATAATTTGGCTGCTTTTTTGGACCTTGAAGTGCCGTCCTCAATGACTACATAAGATTTGATAAACGAGGTTGTCTAATACCGTAATAGAGGCTATCGCGTGTGAAAAATCCGCTAGGTGGCGTATTGTTAGACTGAGGACTAACTCCAACGTCATTTGACATCTCACATCAAAAATAACCAATCACCGAGTAGATGGACCTCTGTATCGATACGCTCTTTTTAGGGTTCCGTAGCCCAATGACAAAAATCGGAATCCCTACTATACACATGTCCGTCCCTATGTCACAGCCATTTTTTCCGAAACTATAAGACTATAGGTACCACCTGTATACCAAGTTTCATTCAAATCCGTTCATTAGTTTTGGCGTGAAAGAGTAACAGACATACAGATATTTTTTTTACCGCTGCTACAGAAAAGCATGGGCGATTCCGTCTCGCACTTAGCTGGTTTTGTATCATAATTTCGTGATCTTCCGATCTTGTGACAGACTGTCTTATTTCAACTTATTTTCAAGCCCGTAGACAGAGAGATCAGAGGATAAGTCATAGAATGTTATTTTTCCTCAAGCGGACCGCCCTCGCTCGCGATTGGCCGATAGCGCGGACGTGCGATGCGTACGCGCAGATACCGCTGTGAATTACACGGCGATTCCTTCTTTTTTTATTGTGATAGGTGGCAGACGAGCAGACGGATCACATATGGTACGCTTACAATGGTGGTGGCAAGGTGTTTATAGATACCTGCAACACCAGAAGTAGAATGATAGAGTCACAAGTGCTCTTAGCCCCCTTTTCCCCCTATTGGGCCTCCGGTACCTTCACTCAATCGATGAAACAGCGCGGTTAGTGTTCACGAAGCGTACCTATGTAGGTAAGGTACAGCAACGCATCTTGCTATCGTCATGTACTACTATTTCGTCACGCGTTCGCTAAATGTTTATTCGCTGTTGTTCTGATATCTGTAACACAAGTGCTTAAGCTACTTAGTCCGGAGTCAGGTCAATGTATGAGATGTTGTATGAATTTATTTGACGGCCTCAATGGCGCAGTGGCTAAGGTGGCCGCCTGAAGCGCGAAAGGTCCCGGCTTCGCTTCCCGGCAATCAATTTAGTACTTTTTCTAAGTTTTCTCGGGTCTGGGTGTTCTGGGTTTACGCTCCCAGTTAATTAACGTGATCTAGTACTTACTCATAGTACAGGGGTGCTCTAGTTTGAGACCAGGTTCATTGGTGTGATTGTCTGGCGCATTTATTTCTTTATCTATACTATTTATAAAGAGATAACTTCTTTATACAACGACAAATAAGCTTAAGCTTATAGGTAAACCGAAAACACGAAACGCTTGCGCGATGTAATTGGACACAGCGCCATCTATCGGTTCATTTCTGAATTACGGTCCCGAAGCGAAGTGAGGGCGGGCCACTAGTTATTATTAAATGAGGCATCATGGACATTGTGCCAACCTATCAACTTTTTACTAGACCATGGAAGACACAAAATACTCTCGCATTATGAAACAACGGCGCTCCTCATGTTCTGTTAACGCGTCCTCCATTCAGAACCCGTTCATAACGCCTTGCTAATTAGTTTAATTGCACTTTTGCATTTGCCATAGTTAATAGAAAAGTAGCGCACTTAACACCAATTAGCTTGCCTTTTTATGTGGTGGCAGACGAGCAGACGGATCACCTTATACCTAGTAAGCGACTGCCGCCGCCAATGGACGTCAGAGACGGATTTGAAGATTTGACGCAACTGGTTAGATTCGCAAGTGGTCTGGGCTATCAATAATTTGTTTTTTTTTACCATTTACCGCCCTCTGAATCCAGTCACTCTTGGCTTTTTAGCCCATAATATGTAAATCAATGCCTGATGGATGCAACGCTAGAAGAGTCACAACACAAGTGTACTGACAACGGTCTATCAATTTCCTATTTCTGCGGGTACGTTTGTTTCGTAATTAAGTACACCCTTTACCTATCTGCCAATGACTTTGTATTGGAATCGAACCCTTTAATCTCTAGCGTTCTTAGCGACCGCGTCTCCGAAAATTCATAATCACCCCAGTTGTACCAAAGTGCACTTAACAATTTTCAAGCGTCATTTGAACCAACCTCGGGCCAAGGAAATCGCCCGTTCAGCCGGAGTCGGTAAGTCACTGGCAGCTTCGCGAACGCTTCCATAAACAATGCCATTAGCGCGAGCGTTACGCGGCAGATTTTAAATTTGGAACGCGAGCGGCCATTCGTCATGTCGCCGCCGCGACACCGACGCCGCGGCGCTTTCGTTTATAGAACGACGGATCGCTTTGATATTTTCGCGAATTGAGTGTTTAGTACAGAGGGGAACATGTTACCTTAAAATAGATTAATAAAGTAAAGGCGATATACTTTACTATCCCACCGCAGGGCAAAGGCCTCTATCATAGAAATCAAATCATCTCTATTAAGATGGGATTAAATAGATTAATAAAATAAAATAAATATTTACTTATTGTCTTACTACAGATAAGTTTAATAGCGTATATTGTCTTAAACGTTTAAGTAAAAATGAAAATTTGTTACAATTTGAATATTTCAAGGCTGTCCATAGTCCGGACCTAAAAAAAGTATTGTATTCGAGGACTGCTATGGTCAGAACATCTCTGAGAATGACCCAGGTGCAAAACTCATTCTATTAGGTAATCTTAACGGTCTAGCCTCCTATTTTCAGCTTAACAATGCATCAGATTGCACTTTAATACAAATCGCAAAACTGTACAACAGTATCAAATCCCCTCGGGCGCACTATTCGCCATTGACTAATGACGTCATGTGTCCCGCGCAGCGCGATCGACGACGGCAAATGACTCGCAATGAATTTAAAATTTGAACTTGGAACACTAACGAGGGAGGCGGCGAGTCGTGAGTTATCGCCGAACTGTCGCCTCGGAGGAGTGGGGCGAACCGATCAGTGATGTTTTGCCGTAACATTTTGTAAGGGTTATTAGAAGGTGCCAAACTTAATGGCCAATGCACAAGCTGTGCCGCGCCAGAACAATAAAAGATGCGGATCACTAATATATCAAGTCGGTTGTAAAGGGTTCAGTACGGCACGCCGTACTGTGGGAGAGCCACGCTTCGGCATGAATGGGCCAGATCCACCGAAGTAAACGTCTGCTTCACAGAAGACCGGCGTAAAGGAGCGCATGATTTGTGTTTCGTCGAGTTAGCCAATTAGGGAAATGGGGGTTAAAGGTTGGCAGCGCACTTGTGACTTTACTGGTGTTGCAGGTGTGTCTATAGGCATCGGCAATCTATTGCCATCAGGTATCCGTCTGCTTGTCTGCCACCTATCACATGAAAAATAAAATAAAAGTTTTTACTTAAATGATAAAGTAAATGTAAGAAATTAGGTATTTTCAAAATTATTATTTTCTTTCCCTATCGGAGATCGTTAACTAAGTATGTATTCATAAGAGTTAATTAAATTGTAATTACTCCATTTCAAGTTGTCGTCCTTAATCGGAAAACGCCGTGTTGATTTAACTAGGTCCCTACTTATTTAGCATTTCCATCGTATTTTCCCTAAAAATTCCGACACGAGATATTTCTGTAAGTATCTAGATCTAGGATACACTAAGAGCTGTAGCCAGAAAACCCATCAATCAATAAAATTATTAATAAAAAGGTCCATTAAAAAACCACTAAATATAAAACACCGTAACTAAAACATTTCTCCACCACGAAGTTGTAAAAACTTTCCACTTTTTACGGAGCGAACAGTAGTCTGTTCGCTAGGAAAGTTTAAAAATACACAGAGTCGACGCGGGTGGCCGGCGATCAATTATTACTACCAATTAACACGGCAGGAAGAGTCAGCGGCAAACACATCACGGCACGTCACTAGCCAGTGACAAAGGAAATGAAATTACAGCCAGTTGTACCATGTACGCTGTTTGTTCCGTTTTCAATACTCAATAGGTACTCAATATCTTTATTGCATCTACTAGTGGCCCGCCCTCACTTCGCTTCGGGACCGTAATTCAGAAATGAACTAATAGATGGCGCTGTGCTCAATTATATCGCGCAAGCAGTTTCGTGTGTTCGGTTTACCTATAAGCCTTGTCGTTGTCTATAGAAGTTATATCTTTATAAATAGTATAGATAGGTTACATAATTAGTTGCTACATAACAAATGTAGGTATCACTATAGACCCGGGAGTGCAATATGGGAGAGGACGCTCATTACTAAATTAGGATTAACTTTAAATAATAACAAACAGTTGGTTAAAGCTACAAATATACCTAGATATAAGTAGTTTGATTCATAGAGAGGGTACATGTCTGACTAGACTAGACTCTTAGATCATATAAACCCTAGACAGGCGTGGATCCAGACCTCAAAAAAGGTTGTGGGTACTCATCATTTTAGCCAATAGACGTCCACTGCTGGACATAGGCCTCCCCCAAAGTTCTCCACACAGATCGGTCCTGTGCCACCCGCATCCAATGGACTCACCGCGACCTTTACCAGATCGTCGGTCCACCTGGTGGGAGGCCTGCCACGGCTGCGGCCTCCTGCGCGTGGCCTCCACTCAGGACTTTTCCACCCCAACGGCCGTCTGTTTCTCTTCGCAATACAGGTAGGTAGGTATCTGTAAATGGATATGTCTCAAAAGTCGTCATCAATTATATTGGCATCTGGATTTTTCTGAGGGGAGGTTTCACCACTGTGGCGTTTTGTAAGGTTCGGTCATACTAGATGCGTCCCAGCAGTTTGTCCTCCCTTAGCTATCCTACTACTATTATAAAGGCGAAAGTTTATACTTACAAACTTTCGCCTTTATAATAGTAGTTGGATGTATGGATGTTTGTTACTCTTTCACGTAAAAACTACTGAATGGATTTGAATGAAACTTTACCACAATATAGCTCAGCGGTCGTCACACTTTACTCTTCAAGGGCCACATATCAACATGAACATCAGGGCCTGGGCCGCAGTATATGCGTACTAAACTGATTTCTGATAAATACGAATATGTAGTTGACTAGTAATTAAATAAATCTACTATATCGCGGGCCGCACAAATAACGTCGGCGGGCCGCAGTTTGACGACCACGGATATAGCTTATATCACTGATTTCATACAGCAAAGGAATTATGAGGATATGTCTCAAAAGTCGTCATCAAATTCCCTAATCTTACTCTTGATTCCTATAATAGAACCCTGTGTCCTGCAGTGCAGTGGGACAATAAATAGGCCGATACTTTATTATTCTTATTCTCAATGCCTCAAGCAAAGCCGGGTGGCGTAGCAAGCGTGCTCCGCAGGGGGTATATGCGGCCATCAACCAACCTACCAGTAGTGGCAGACAGACAGACGAATTAACTTGACTAGTGTGGTTCTTGCATGAGCTGATCAATGAACTAGTTCACTTAGGACTCTTTTTTATAGGTGGCAGACGAGCAGACGGATCACCTGATGGTAAGCGATGGCCGCTGCCCATAGACACCCGCAACACCAGTAGAGTCACAAATACGCTGACAAGCTTTAACCCCCTTTCCCCTCAGTTGGGCCTACGGTAGTCTTACTCTCTCGATGAAACACAGTGCAGGCGCTCCTTCACGCGCTTTCGTGAGGTCGTGGTATCACTTCGAGCTTCGGTCAGCCGATCCTTTATTGATCCTGGATGGTTACTGGCTAGCATCATTTAGCATCACTTTGTTTTAAACTGTTCACAATGTTCTAAATTCGAAAATGTGTGAATTAAATCAAATGTTTGAATTTAGATTATTCATAACAGTTTAAAAGAGGTCGTTAAACCTAGAAGACGTGTTTCCTTGGAGAAACTGTGTAACACAGTTTCTTTAACGAAGGGAAGTTTTAATTTTTTTATTTGAGTGAAAAGGTATCTCGCAAGTCTAGAATTAACTAAGTACTTTGTGAAATGTGCTTAGTTAAGTATCAGCGGAAAGACAAGTTAACTAGTTGCATCAAATAAGCGAGATTTGAATTAAAACGTTTCGATTTGATTGTAAACTAATGTAAAGGTAACTTTGTTAAGTTTTCAGTTTTCTCGCTTAAATTGCTAAACCAATTTTGGTCATTAACAATAACAAGGCAGTTTAGATGGTGAAATAGAATGGGTAGGTACATTTAGATAGATATATACTATTTATTGCACAACACATTACAGAACTAGAAAATTGTGGGAGAGCCATGCTTCGGCATGAATGGGCCGGCTCGACCGGAATGATACCACTGCCTCACAGAAAACCGGCGTGAAGCAGCTCCTGTGCTGTGTTTCGCCGAGTGAGTGAGGGTACCGGAGGCCCATCGGGGGGGAAGGGGATAAAAGGTTAGCAGCGCACTTGTGACTCCACTGGTGTTGCATGTGTCCATGGGCGGCGGCAATTGCTTACCATCAGGTGATCCGCCTGCTCGTCTGCTACCTATCACATAAAAAAAAAAAGAACTGAATGCGAAGTAATTTACAAATAAAATATCGGCGGCCTTATCGCTGGGTAGAGGAATAATGCAGCGAATTAACAAGGGGTAAGGCAGTGCAGGTAATAAGATATTTAGGTAATTAATAAATAGGTATGTATGTACTTAAATAAACTTTATTGAAAAAAAAAGTTCTTGTCATCTTTCTTTTGTCTCCAGAATAGGGTTGTCAGATGGTCGGGAATTGGCAGGATGACACTTCGACAAAGAAGACAGCAAATTGGTCTTCCGCTGATTTGATTTCTCCCAACAAAGGAATAAAATCCCGAAAAGCTGGTTAATGCTCCGGGCTGCAGGAAGCTTCGATCTGGCAACCCTGCCCATCAAAAGAAAACAGTATTTTTATGAAGTCTTAACATTTTTACTAAGGAAACTCAACGAAGTGAATTTTATTTTGAATTAAGTCAAATTAAGTTTAAAAATCTGTTTCCATTTCTGCTCCTTTAACCAAGAATCATACCCACTGATCGGTTCTCATATTCTAATCTTTCCGTATTCTATTAACCCCACATAGTTTTATTCGCTATAAACCCTAACCCTAAAGGGGAACATTCCGCCAACTACACTTCACCGGCCCTCGTAAACCTAAAAAACAAACTGCCAACCCTTACCCAGCCCTGGAATAAAAATAAAACGACACTAAAAAAGGTATAAAAGTGTCCAATGCCGGCAAATGAAATGGAATGCAAATGTGAGTGAGTGAGGTGAAATAAACAAATGGGACCGAGGCGTAGTGTTGTGTGTGGTCATAGACAAACTATCGATAAGTAGATACATAGATAGACACTCTATATTGCATAAAAGGTTACATAACTTATTGCTTTGGTTTTTTAAGATTTTGGGGGCAAACGAACAGACGATGGATGCTAAGCGATTACCACCGCTCATGGACACACCAGAGGCCAGATCTTTTGTAAAGGAATACCTACGCAGGAAGAGGCCAGGGAGATGATGACGCTCTCTTATAATACCTATGGTCATATCTAAATTAATAAGTACAATCTCGGATATGTTCTGGATGTCTGAAAAATGCAAGAAAGCTAGAAATGGCCTCATCTCTATACATTATCATTGCAATTACTGCTCAAGAATATATAACTTAATTCGTGACCCCTTTAGGGATTATAAGACATACTTATAGGTAGAGCGGCGTGGAAAACCTCTGTACATTGAGGTTTTAACAGTATCTACCATATTTAAACAGGTTAAATGCTACTTATATTAACGGAACCGAAACATGGGCTAAATTGACATATAGGTAGATAAATCGTCAATTATAGAGTCGGTAAAAAATCATCGATAGTTTCGCAGCATTACCGTGAAGATAGGTATTGACCACATGATACTTAGGTTTCAACCAAACCGAAACATGAGCTAAATCATCACACAGGCAAATCGTAAATTAAATTATCGATAAAATCATAGACAGTTTCGCAGCACTACCGTGAGGATCTTAGAGGGTCTTTTATGGGGGTCTTCCGAGTGGGCGAGGGCCCAAATGATGGAAGCCTGGGTACTTGATGTTTCAGGTTAATCTTGATTTTATATGAGCAAGAGTTCTGTAGGGTTACAAAGTAGCTACCCTTAAAAGCTGGTGGTAGGGGAAACTTGCCTTATTCGTACCACTTAAGGGATAATTGCCATAATTTTGAAATTAAGTGACAAATACAGTTTATGAATGTTTTAAACGTTTATTTGGTTATTCTTTAATAACAATTATTGCTTATTCCCACCTAAAACTAATAAATTTAAGAGTAAACAACAACTTTAAAAAACTCAAAAAAAGTACGATTTAAGATCAATGGTCTTAAATCGTACTATATATTCTTAAATCGTACTTTGAGATCTTATCATAAATCACAATTATTAATCATTAAGTGTAAACACTCAGGTGGACATAACCTTAAAAGATTCGGCGTATGGTTCTCGACAATTCTTCACAGTCGTCGCAATTGAAACCGTTGATAGGCCAAACGCCGTAAATCGTGTATGGTTATACCAAAAAATCTTGATTCAAGCTCTAAAATGTGTCTAATGAGCTCATCTTCCATCTCTTTACGTAAGTCCTTGGGGCGGCCGATGCTTTGGTGTGTATTTAAACCTTTTAAATGACGCCGGAACGTTGGTTTAGGTATATTATATACGCGACAAGCCTCATTAAATTTTAAATTTCCTTCTCGATATCCGTTAATGGCTTTTTCCATATCTTGTTGGGACCAAAAATTATATTTTCGTGTAGTCATGATTACCTGAAAACAATAAATATATAATTTATTTTGTAATTCTAATTCGTACCGGTACGAATTGAGCTGTAATCTTGGGTACGAATTGGACGCAAACAATAAAGCCAGTTTAAATTTACCGCGAAAAAATTTGGCAGCCGGTAGGAGCCAGTATTTACAAGGATTTATTAGTCAATTATATGTAGAATTTGATTACATTCAGCAAAATTGAATACTCACGATACTACTAAACACAAGTTCTTATAGAATGACAAAAAAAAATTACATGAAAATAGTGAAATTACTTACATTGCAAATATTTTTCGAAGCAGCAGACACAAACCGTTCTCATTGGAAATATGACACATGACGTACTAATGCTTCCATTTTATGGCACTAGTGTCGCTACTGCTGCGGTTCTTTCAGAAATATTGGTGTGGTACGATTTAGGAGCAAGTACGAATTAGGCAAGTTTCCCCTAATGCTCGGTATAAAAGTTAGGATAGCATGATCTTTACTTAATGCAAATATAAGAAAGAACCGATTTATTAGTATTTATAAGTAATGCCATACTAAATACGGTTTACGTTTAGTATGGCATTACGAAACGGAGAATAAAGTTACCCAAGTAGCATTGAGAGTTCTATAGGAGTTGACTAATGGTGTACCTACATTTCGCACCTTTATTCAAACAAAGAAATAACTCAAAATTCGCGTTTTCCGAGATTTCATCAAAAACTGTAATAACTTAACAAGGACTATCGTTTCACTCGAACAGCCAATCAAATATGAGCAAACTGAGGGAGACAGCGCATGGTCCGCCTCTCTTTTACTAAAACGCGCGAACAAGTTGATTCCGGTAAAGCGAAAGATTCAGTGATGTGCCAGCTTTGTTCAAGGTTGACCGCTGCTCTTCCGTGTTTGAGTGAAGTAAACCAAACATTGCGGTGTTTTACTGCCAGATAAAATTCATTTTCTCTAATATTTAATCTAATAGTGCAATAATTTAGACTTAGTTCACTTTATTAGAAAAAAAATTGAAATTTCTACTTATCATTTTAGACATAATTCTGTTTTATTTTAAAAGTTTCATAGGACACTGAACTTTATTAAGACTTATTTCAATGTTGTACTGTTAATTCACGATTACCGTTGTGGTATTTGGAGTTGAGTCTCTGTGTTAATAACTTTAGAAATATTACTTTTTCAACTTTTTAAATTAATTCACTATTAAAGTAAATTCATACATGTCACGTTACTGAAAGTATCGTAATAATGGCAATTTTAATCTGTAGTAGCATGGCGTCAGTATCTAGGCCGCGGATGAAATAGGTTTAGTTGATCAAAATACATCAATATCTGAAAAATGTATGACCCTCATACATTGGATGACACCAAATTTAATTGCAAGTAAGTTATCTGGGGGCACGGCAGTGCCAGTGCGAGAAGCTACGCCTGCGCTGTGTTTCGACGAGTGAATTAATGGTGGTATTGGAGGCTCTATCGGGGAGAAAGGGTTAAGGTTAGCAGGGGATTTGTGACGCCACTCGTGTTGCCGTACATTAATTCTTGTATGACTGTCATTGTACATAAATATAAATATACGTACGCCGCTCAACTAGGGCTCGCAATCGAATATTCAAAAAATTTAACATAAAACTGTTCCCAATATTCGAATTATCTGCTATATTCGATAATCGACTTTTTTCGAAATTCCTAGTCAATCCTTTTACGTGGTGCAAGATGATGGCATACTTTATTAAATGAAATGAAACAGAACTCCAAGGCACTTTCCATTACTGACCATCTTCTCTAGGATAGTAAGAGGTTGCAGTTAATGTTGTCCGTGATTCATCCCACGCAGGTTTTCCGCCATTGTGTGCTGTGCGGTATCTTCCGCACAGTCCTACACATCTGCACCGACAACGATGCATGGATACCTTCCAACTCAGCCATTTCTTAGAGGATCTGTGTCAACCGATAGCTCATTGATCCACCCCACTTTTTTCGAATCCATCTGTCTAAGATGGGCCGGACCGGCTCCAGAATCCGACGTCGTGATTCAGAACGTTCGGTATCGAACTAGTTTAGGCGCCGCCGCCATTCACTTAGTGCCGTGTCCTGAGCAGCTCTTTACTACCGCACTACTGCGTCCAGCGGAGAATAAATAAAAATAAATAAATTGAAACAACATAACATACATTATCCTGGTCCCAAGCTAAGGTTTTCCCTTGTACTATGGAAACCAGAAACAACGAAAGAACCACAAACACCCGGCACCATTTACTGCGGACTTGAGCACCTTGCCAGTAAACAAAATCCTGGACTTCTGCGTCTAGATCCTTTAAGGGAACCTGCTATGGAGCACGCCACCTCGTGAAAAATGGTACGGTATCCCATAATTATCCGAACTTCCATGACCCTCTGTACTTGAAACAAGCCTTATGATGGTTCTTCAATGATCCCGACCAGATCGGTGCCCCGTATAGGGCAATCGATCTTACTACCCCATGTATAAACGGCGACAGCTTTCATCGCCTCCTCTTAGGTTGGGAAGCAGCCGACTAAGAGCCCCCGCAGCGCCAACTAATCTCGGGACCAGCCGTTGCCGGTGCCCGGTAAACTCCCATCTGCTGTCAACCACGAGTATCAAGTACTTAAGGGTAGCTCCAACTGGGATGATGGAAGTTCCACCCACCACAATGGTGAATCCTGGAGGTGGATTTTTCCGAGGACCGTGAAACCAGATTGCCTCGGACTTGTGAAGTGCCACCTGTACCCCTTGACACAACCTCTGCCACAGCAGTCAAGCGCCGATCCACCATTGTGGGCACTGTTGGCATGCCCACAGCCTTAAACTTACTTGAGACTTTGCACTTTCTTCTATCAACTTAGCATCAGCAGATCCTAAGAGAGGGAGAGGGAGATTGGCGGGGGAGGTTGTATCTACAGCTATGGGCGTAGCTAGGGGGGTACCTTCGACGATACCCCAAGTCGGAAAATCCTTAGATGCCCACAATCACGGGCGTAGCTAGGGGGAACGAGCCGCTAGAAACCCCCCTTCCACTATGTCCCAAGTTAGATAATCCCTAGATGCCCACAACCATTTTTGAGGTCTGGATCCGCGCCTAGCAGCAGTGGCCAGCACTGCAGCACCCCGAAGTTCAAAAACTCTGACTGTCACCAGTGCGTCGTCGACATAACAAATAACGCGCAAAATTGCGCAGCGCAGAACGTAATTCGGCATGAATGGGCCGGCTCGACCGGAGTGATACCATGGTCTCACAGAATACCGGCGTGAAGCAGCGCCTGCGCTGTGTTTCGTCGAGTAAGTGAGGGCATCAGAGGCCCAGTTGGGGGGAAAATGCACCTTTTTACATAAATTTAAGTCTTTGTGTTACACTTAATTTTATCTTATACTGGAATAAAAGTAAAAAAGATAAAATCTTTTAAAATATAATAATAAAAAACAGCAACACTCTGACTTGCATCGCACCATCTTGAAGGAATTAAATTGATATTTTTATCAAAAAGCGAAATAAGTACGAACTTTTTTTTCAACAATATGAATAAATACCTTCCTTTTATAAATAACTATAATCTCCATACAAATTAATTTCTATATGTCTTAAACTATTTATAGCTATTTTTAAAACAAGGCTATTGTTTTTAGTTTATTTTTAATTTAATTTTGAAGTACACTAAGCGGAGGTGTCAAACTTCAAATGCGATTTCCCACAAATGTGAAATTTTGAGTTATTTTCTTTGTTTGAATAAGGGTGCGATTTATTCTTTAAGCTGTCTATGTAAGCTGCACAAGAGTTGGTATAGCATGCTGTACAGCCCGTTTACCACCGATTTGGGCACAAATTATTCAGCTTTAGTTCTCAAAAGGTACACAGTAGTAGAATAGTGGCTCTTTAATGGTAGTTTAAAGAGTGAACTGTGGTTTTAAAGCTGACGAATGGCACTATTTTAGATTCCCTGTGGTTATTTATATAGACAAGGGAGTTATTATAAGTGACAAGTGAACAATTATAGAGCCAATTGTTAACACTCGTAATCACAAATGTACCCTATAACCGACTTTTAAGCCGCTTTTAGATCGAAATAGTCACTTGAGTACCATTTTGTAACGCATAATATTTGCGACACATGTTTTGCTTGCATGTACATAATATCAGAGGGAGATTGTGAAGCCATTTTGATGTGATTTAATTTTAAGTACACTCTGTTTATATATGACTAGCGGCCGCCCGCGACTTCGTCCGCGTGGAAAAGTAACTTTTACCCCCCTTTTAACCCCTTACAACCCCTTTTCGCAATAAAAAGTGGCCTATGTTCTTTCTCAGGGTCTAGATTATCTGTATACCAAATTTCATTTAAATCCATTGAGTAGTTTTGGCGTGAAAGAGTAACAGACAGACAGACAGACAGACAGACAGACAGACAGACAGACAGACAGACAGAGTTACTTTCGCATTTATAATATTAGTATGGATGTTGTGTTAATTTTACGGGTAATTTAAATTTATCGTAAAGAATATACACATTTATTGTTAAATTTTCACGCGCCTATGCTATATTATAATATAATCAAATAAGTTTAACAAAATAAACAGAGACAAACAAATCAATATTTCATATTTGTGTTTAAATGACATTAAAATACTGCATGGGTTTGTATTTAAATATCAACTACAAAATCAATAACGAAAACTCGTGATAAGTGATAAATCGTACTTAATATAAAAAATATTATAGGTTATTAAGAGTAAAAAAATGGTGGTCATTGTCTGCATCTACAATGAACTATTGTAACTCAAAATTAGTGTTGCGATCTGTATAAAGTTACACACTTAAACCATCATATTGACGTGAGCTCTAGAAAGGTTCACAGGTGTTGTGTTACGATTGCGAGCAACCTAACAGCGTACATGTGAACCTCTGAATAGCCCATGCAGAATTACATCCTAACTAATATTATAAATGCGAAAGTAACTCTGTCTGTCTGTTACTCTTTCACGCCAAGACCACCGAACGGATTTAAATGAAATTTGGTATACAGATGATCTAGACCCTGAGAAAGAACATAGGGTACTTTTTATTGCGAAAAGGGGGTTATAAGGGGTTAAGAGGGGGGTAAAAAGTCCCTTTCCACGCGGACGAAGTCGGCGGGCGCCGCTAGTATCTTATAAGGTATTGTTCA